>QYAK01000044.1:0-136713 GCA_003988795.1 Proliferodiscus dingleyae
GAATACAGGGCCTCACCGTTATTCCAGGCCTAGAGTGAAACCCTGGAAGACGGACTGTATTATATATACTCCTGACAGCCATCTAGATGATGAGCTTGTCGAGAGTCACAAGAAGTAGGACGAGCAGCTCTAGCCAACAGCAACGCGGTATATATTGTTCAGAAACGCCATAGTCATTAAGCTTGTACAACAAGATCATCTGAAGGATCCACCTAAACCCTCTTCCGCAACTTTCCCGCTCACATTTCTCCTCTTTCCTCTCCCACTTGAAAAGTCGTTGCCGCTACTCACTTGTCTAACCCTAATCGGCGGTGTAGCAGCCTTAAGATCCAAATAACGGTTTGCGTGAAACTCATCCGCTATGTCACCACTCATCTTATTATTACTTATTTCTGAAAGTGGGCTCACTAGGTCACGAGATGGGAACGGGGTTTTATGCCGTGGGGTAGGCGGGTGAGCGTTCAGAGGATTTGGAAGATCGAATGAGTCGCCAATTGGGATTGCCGCGTAATCTCCCTTCTTAGGCACAAAGCTTTTGGGGCGGGTATTTTGGGAGATAGAGTCGGACGTGAACCAAGCCCCTTCTGTCTTGTTAGACGAATGCCTTGGGGTATGAGAACCACTCTCATGGAGCGGTATCTCAGCGTAAGAACCTCGCTTAGACGGTGTTTGGGAACCATAGGACTGTCGTTTCAGATCCGTGACTGAATTACGGGGGGAATTTGCCCCAAGAATCTGGTATTGTCTGCTGGGAAGATCGGCTCGCGAGTCTCTAGAAGGTGGAGGCGTCGATTTGTAGGTAGAGAAAGAGGTAGTAGAGAGATTTCGGGTGTTGAAGAACGGGATAGTAGGCGGGCGAGATAGATCTTCATAGGTAGCGCCTGAGGATAACTTGCTTTCTAGTGGTTCGGAGAGGCGCTTCTCGTTGAGAGTTGTGGCGGTCGAGACGGAGGATTTGTTACGCTTGTGATGACGGGATGTAAGGTGACACTCGAGCGGGTTATAATCTGGCGGGAGAGAATTTATCTTTCTGAATATAACTGCGAGGTAGAGTCCATCGGCCAGTGACATGAGTTGCAATCCTCCTCCAACTGTTGCAAGATAGAAGACTATCTTTGAGAAGAGCGGAGTAAGAGTCTGATCGTTCAAGATAATTGACCATGTTTCCTGCTTCGTTTTGGCTACAAGAGCCGTGAAAGCGTAGCATGTTATAATGGAGACGTCTATAAAGGATGCAAAGAGCATATATGATGCTGAAGATGCTGGCGTCCTACCCGAGGACTTGCGAGCTAAATGGTATATTGCATACATTGTATGCAAGATATTCACACCAGGCTAGAATATATCAGCATAATTCCTGCAAAATTATTGTTGTTGCTGTGCCCATAACCTACCGCAACGCGCATGATCCAACCTGAAGCAGTGTCCATCCCCCTCAGCATGACCAGCATGACCAAGAGCGCAATAGCACATAATATTTCGAAGCATCTCAATACCAATTGTAAAATCCTCATCCATTTTACCCAATCCTTCACGGAAGGGTTCATTGGTTTCACCTTCGGCTGTCCATATGGAAGTATTAAATAGGAGCTATAAAGGTATTAGCAAGTAGTCAACCACTATATCAATTGGGATATAATGAACATACTCTGGATGCTGATTGAAATTGACTAGAGGACCTTCTTGCTTGTGCCGCGGAGGTTTGGGTTGCAAGCTTGCGCGAGAGATAGCTTTGGGATCAAAGTGTCCATTTGGACTTCTTGACCCCTCTGATTTGACGGGGTTGTATAAAAACGGGGGTTCGACACCCATTGTAACTTTGTATGAAGAGCTCGCTGACTGAGCAAGAGACTTCGAGGTCCGTTATGTGAACTGGAATGTAATATTCGTCAAGAATGACAGGGGCGCTAGGTCGCTAAAGATGCGAAAGACAACAAAAGGGAGGTTGCCGCGGTAACGCGATGCGATAAGGCTATCTGAATTTCTTCAGATATGACGCAAGGAGAGCAAGCACGGAACCATGCTTGTATCTGCCAAACCTTGGATTTGTATACCTTGTGCTCGATCACTTGTACGGGATAAGAGCTTGCTTCCTCGTGCGACATATCGTTCAGCTCAATCGCGAGCATACATTGCTAAACCTCACGCCCAAAATGGACGGCCTTTCCGGATGGCCGTTATTGGGTCCGGACCAGCTGGCTTCTATACTTCGTATAGAGTGATGTCTAGAATTAAGGAGTCTATTGTTGATATGTATGAGCACCTACCTGTACCATTTGGGTTGGTGCGATTTGGTGTAGCTCCGGATCATCCAGAGGTGAAGGTAAAGATCCCTCTCAGAAATTCATAGAGCTATCAGCTAAACCCACCTTGTAGAATTGCCAGGAAAGATTTGAGGAGGTCGCGGAGTCGCCGCAGTTCAATTTCATTGGAAACATATCAATCGGCAATGAAGTCGGTCAATTACCACTGGAAGCTCTTCTGCCACATTACGATGCCATCCTCTTTGCATATGGCGCATCCAAAGACCGAACTCTGGGTATTCCGGGTGAAGATGCACTGAAAGGCATATACTCTGCTCGAGCCTTTGTTGGTTGGTATAATGGACTGCCGGAATACGCTGATCTGGCACCAAATCTTGAGCAGGGAGAAGAAGCTATTGTTGTTGGACAGGGAAACGTGGCTCTCGATGTTGCACGGATTTTGCTTGAAGATGTGAACGTCCTTCGCAAAACGGACATTACTGAGAATGCTATAGAGACACTGAGTAGGAGCAAGATCAATCGAGTGAGAGTAGTGGGTCGGAGAGGTCCACGTCAGGTTTGGCAACCACTTCTTTGCTCTTCGAATGGTACTAACCCTAGGATATAGGCTGCTTTTACCATCAAGGAAGTAAGGGAGCTAATAAACCTTCCCTCTGTAGCATTTCATCCAGTAGATAAGTCACTGTCACCAGATGACATCAAGTCGTTACCAAGACCGGCACGGCGAATTATGGAGTTGATCAAAAATGGTGGAACTACTTCAGTCTTATCTGCTCCTAAATCTTGGTCTCTAGACTTTTGTCTATCTCCGAAAACATTTAATGCTAGCTCACAGTTGCCGAATCAATTGGGAAACATGTCCTTTGACAAGACTCTATTGAGCCCGGGTCCATTCGAGCCAGATGCTCGCGCGATCAAAACTAGTGAATCGGTTGATCTTCCAGCATCCTTAGCCTTTCGCTCAATAGGCTATAAATCAGAACCTCTTGAAGGTTTCGAAGAGCTAGGGGTACCGTTCGATAATCGTCTCGGAATCATCACAAATGACGGCGTTGGACGTGTCATGCATGAGCAACTAGGTAGCTTTATTGCCCCGACGCTTGGAGGATTATACTGTGCTGGGTGGGTGAAACGAGGGCCCACCGGCGTAATTGCTAGTACTATGAATGATGCGTTTCAAACAGCAGATGCTATTGTAGAAGATTGGTCGTCACCTCGTCGCCGCTTTCTTGGCGATACAACGGAGGAAGCCACCGGCCTGGGATGGGAGGGGGTAAGGCCTGTTGCGGAACGCAACGGCTGCAGGCGTGTCAGCTGGCATGATTGGAAGAGAATTGATAACGCAGAAAAGAGGAGAGGTTCAATAAAGGGCAAAGAGCGAGAGAAGTTCACAAGCCTGGACAATATGCTCGCAGTTCTGGACTAGTCGGGTTCAGACACAATGATAGTATTAAATATGTACATTATTGCTTGAGCTTCTCAGTAAGCTCGGGCACCTTATCAAAAAGATCTCCTACAAGCCCAACGTCAGCGATCTGAAATATTGGTGCATCGGCATCTTTGTTGATAGCAGCGATGACCTTGCTGTCCTTCATCCCAGCTAAATGCTGGATAGCTCCTGAAATTCCTGCGCAAAGGTATAGTTGAGGTGCTACAACTTTTCCAGTTTGTCCAACTTGTAAGCTATTGTCGGCATAACCACTATCAACAGCTGCTCTTGAAGCTCCGACTGCTGCTCCCAGTGCATCGGCCAGTGGCAACATCACCCTATCGAACTCCTCTTTGGACTTCAGGCCTCGACCACCGGATACGACTTTACCAGCCGTAGCCAAATCAGGTCTATCCGACTTGGCAAGATCCTCCGAGACCCATTCGGTTACGCTTTCTGCTTTGGGGTCTACTCCATCTTCCACAGATGCTGAGCCACCTTCAACTTCAGCTGCGCCAAATGCTGTCCCTCTGATTGTGATGATCTTGGTGTCATCCGAGGATTCAACGGTGGCAATAGCGTTTCCGGCGTATATAGGTCGAACGAAGGTCTTCTCGTTTTCAATTGCAGTGATGTCGGAAATTTGCTGGACGTCTAGAAGCGCAGCAACGCGGGGCATCAAGCTTTTCCCAAATGCAGTGTGGCCTGCAATGATATGTGTGAATCCGCCTTTCTTGATATTCTCTACGAGTAATGGAGCGTAGTTTTCTGGAAGCCCCTGGACGTATTCTTAGCACTCTGTATGATTGCTGTAGTAGCGATGGTCTATACCTTGTCGTATGCAGCGTTATCCACAGCAATAATTTTCTCAATTCCTTTAACTTTAGCAGCTTCTTCTGCTATAGCCTTGATATTTCCACCTGCAACAAAGCCTGTTATAGAGCCTCCCAATTTTTGAGCAGCGGTGACGGCACCAAGTGAGCCGTGATTGAGCTTCCCATCTCTCTGCTCTAAAACCGCAAGTGAGGATAATAACCTTGCAAATGCCTGAAGGGAGGCAATAGATGTAGGAGCCGCGCTTTTGCGCAATTCAGTTCGCGCTTGACGCAACACTGAATGGCCAGTCCTTGGAATCATTTTGGTCGTCGGAATGAATGCAGGAAGATTCGAGGAATCCTCAGCAACATTGTCTACCGAGGTCGGGATAGAAGCGGGATGATGCTCGGCCGCCTATTGCGCTACGAGATATTTGTGCCTCAGGCTGCAAGGCTCAATCGTGATGGTTCTGCATTCGCGAATTGAAGCTGTTCCATCGCGACTTCCAAATATCCACCTCTAATCCAAACACGCGCCACAACTGCTAAATCATCGTCCGCACCCCGCACATCGGGTTCCGCACGGTTGTACCCAGTCTTTGGCAACCTTGAAACACGTATAAACCATCCCTGACCAATTGTGGCGACCTGAGCATCGAGTGCGCAAAGGGGTAAGGCTTCTAGGGGAGGACAACACTTTGCGACAAACTGGATTGCTCGGCGTGAAGACTTCTGCCAAAATGGAAAACGAATCCTTGAACTTCGGCTCAGACGCTGCTGGCGCTACGCCAGATAGCAATTCCATACTTGCGCAACCACCACTGCAGGCAGAGCCGGGGACGGGCGAGGAGCCTAGCTCTGCTCCTGGGGACCAAGCGGCCGAATGTATGCCTAACCTCAATCTATTCAGTTTGACTTACTGACTGGATATAGCTGCCGACGTTTCTATGGCCGAAGGTGGAGCCGATACGGCTGCTGCGCCCATCGACAAGATTGATACCTCTACATCAACACCAGCTGTCGTGTCAGACAATCCCCTCGATGCGCCTGATGCACCTCGACGAGAGGGTGATGAAGTAAAGGATGAAGAAATGGGAGAGGCTCAGGGTGATACGAAGCAGGCTTCAGAGCTTGCCGCGCCAGGCGAAAGTGGTGCAGCCGGTACTGCAGAGGAGCAGGCAGAAAAGACAAAAGCTTCTATCGAGTCTTCAGCACGGGAGCACTTGATTTCGCAGTCACACTCAATTATCCTCCCAAGCTACAGCACCTGGTTCGATATGAGCAAAATCAACGAGGCTGAGCGGAAAGCATTACCAGAGTTCTTCAACAACCGCAACCGGAGCAAGACACCTGCTGTCTACAAGGACTATCGAGATTTCATGATCAACACATATCGTCTGAATCCTATTGAATACCTGACTGTCACTGCATGTCGGCGAAATCTTGCCGGGGATGTATGCGCTATCATGCGAGTGCACTCTTTCCTCGAGCAATGGGGTCTCATCAATTATCAGGTACTAAACAATTGTCGACTGTTCTCGATTTATGCTAGATTGAACTAACAGTGACCAGGTTGATGCGGATCACAGACCTTCAAATGTGGGCCCGCCTTTTACTGGCCACTTCAGAGTCATCTGTGACACTCCCCGAGGTCTCCAGCCATGGCAACCAGCGGCGGATCCTGTTGTTAAACAGGGCAAGAAGAGCGCAGATACTGATTCCAAGGCTGCGGCAGGTGGAGCAGCGAAAACTGATCTTAACCTGGAGATCGGTCGTAACATTTATGAGCCTACTGCGAGGGAAGGAAAACTTAAGGCCAGCACCGAAAAGCAAGCAAATGGAGATGCACCCGCGACGAACGGTACGACACCGAAGTCTGTTGAAGACGTCGTTAAACCTTCCATTCCGAAGATCAACTGTTTCTCCTGCGGGATTGATTGCACCCGTGTGCATTATCACAACTCTAGCGCCATAGATACGACAGCATCAGCTCCTGGAACAAAGAATAAGTACAATCTCTGCCCGAACTGTTATGCGGAAGGGCGTTTCCCGCAGAACCATCAACAAGTCCAATATAGTTTGGTCGAAAATCCCACGTATTCCGCTATACCAGACCGAGAAGCCCCCTGGAGCGACGGCGAGATTCTTCGTCTCCTAGAGGCTATGGAGAGATATGATGACGATTGGGCAGACGTTGCGGAGTATGTCGGTACTCGAACCAAGGAAGAATGCGTCGTCAAGTTCCTGCAATTTGAAATTGAAGACAAATATCTTGATGCAGAACCTATTAATCCATCGATCGGAATGAGCATGCTTGGTCCTCAGGATGGACATCTTCCTTTTAGCCAGGCTGATAATCCTGTGATGTCTGTCATTGGCTTTCTTGCTGGCCTCACTGATCCAAACGTCACCGCTGCCGCCGCCAACAAATCTGTTGATGCGCTGAAACAAAGCCTGCGAGATCAACTGGAGCGGCCGCAATCCTCTGGAAAGGGCAAGGAGAAGGACACAGCCGATTCAATGGAAGTCGATATTAGACAAGATGCTGCCACTCCCAATTCTTTGAGCCAACTTGCCACCGTTCCACTTGCCACTGTTGCGGCGCGAGCTGGCGCCCTAGCATCACACGAGGAGAGGGAGATGACACGCCTTGTTTCCGCAACCGTGAACGCCGAACTTCAGAAGATGGAACTCAAGCTCAAGCAGTTTGCTGAGATGGAAGAGATTCTACAAGCTGAACGTCGAGAGCTGGAGCGAGGTCGTCAACAACTATTCCTAGACCGTCTCGCTTTCAAGAAGCGAGTGAAGGATGTGCAAGAGGGTCTAAAGACTGCTGCAACGATAGGAGGCGAAGAAGGAATAAAACTAGCTCAGAACGTTACGGCTGGATCGGAGGCATTGTCATTTAATGGCGTGACTCCAGCTCCAAACGGTGTTCAGTCTTTGAGCGCGAATGGGCAGATAAAGAGCTACGACGTCTGACTTGGAAACTTACCTAGAAGTTAGCTAGAAGCAGGCAAGCAGTGTATTCAAAATGTGGCGTATCAGGGTTGAATATTGGACGTATGGTTTTATCATGGCGAAAACGCGCGTCAAGATTATGGATCCTGTTGTATTTGCAGACTTTAATTTCCTTTCAAAGCTAAATTATAAGTGGGAAACGGGAGATTTCTGGGATTTCTTGATGTGTATTCCTAGAATGTTGCAAACTGCCATCTAGATTTCTATGTGTGTTTAACGTGATTCTCAGTCAAGTCAATCTAAACAACGATCGTACTATGCAAGACCGGATCGGCTCCTGCTGTCAGAAGTACTGCATGTCTCCAATCTGTGACTAGTAATGACGATGTATCTACCTAAGGACAAAACGTCACTCGTCACTCGATCCTTTGATACTGGCATCCAGTTAGCCTGAAGTCGAAATCTCAGACAAGTCTCGGCTGTCTTCACTTAATTGCGTCTGCTCAGACCGGTCGGCTGACTCGTTGCCCGAACTCTCGATCTCCTCTTCCTCAGCATCACTCTGGTCATCAAATTCTGACTCGCTCCCCATGAGATCTCCTGCCCCTCCCTCATCACTCTCAACCACAACGCCTTCCTCGATATGCTGTTCCTTCCTCCTCGCCCTCTTCGACACCCTCTTCCGATTCCTCACAAACGCCTCTTGTGGGACTGGCGTCTCGAACCTTTCCCAAGCACTCATAATATCCATTCTCAACCTCCAATCCTCGCCCTCACCATCCCACCTCTGCCCCTTCACTTTCCCTTTCCCTTTCTCCACTGTCTGAACTTTGACAACCTCGAAGGGAGGCTCCTGCTCCATAATTTCCCAGAGTCGCGCTTCTTCAGTTCTGCTGAAACTCATGTCATATGTTTCAGCAGCCTCTTCTTCGGCGCGAAGAGCGGCCGCATTGGATTTCGCCCGTGAGACAGAGCGGTCTCGAGCCCGCCGATTCGAGGTGTCTGAATCAGGGCCAGTCGAGTACGGTTCCGGCTCAGATGGATATTCTGAAGTGTATTCGTCGTCTAAGCTTGATATGCTGGAAGAGTCGGTGTCTGATGGTAAAATGGGAGCAGGACGGCTGACAGAACGAGAACGAGGCCGTGAGTGGGAGTGGGATCGAGAGTGTTGGGTTGAGCGGAGGGCAGACTCAACTTCTTCGTAGCTCATAGTTTCATCAACTTGAAGAGGAGAATCGTCGTCCACGATTCGTAGCTTATTTCTTCTAGCACACTTTATCCAGAACTGCCGGCCATCTTTCTGCATCTTGAGGATAGCGACGGCAGCTTCGACATCATCGGATTTGACTTCAGCATGTTTGACTTTCTTAGAACTCGTGGCTTTCTCTCTTGACATAGCACAGAAGAATGTAGTCTGTATGAGCCGCTTCATATAATTGTAAGCAAGAGAATGGAAGTCCTTGAATGCAGTAGCTCGTATAGCCGGACTTTCTCCCTCTTCTGCTACATCCTGCCAATTCTCATATGCTTCCGAGTTCATGAAGATTCTATTTGAAAGCTCCAGCCAGTTCTTGAGGTTGAAGAGATCAGCAGCCGGGAGCACCTGGTCGATATCTTCTTTCCCATCGTCACCGCGGCGGCGTTTATCTAATCGATCGGCGACTGTTTCTGTGAGGAGCCATATGTCTCCCCATTTGGCAATTTCTGTTTGTTCCTCATGAAGTTCTTGACGAGAAGCGAGAGCGTCTCCCGACTTTTCCAGGAGCGTACAGCATTCTTCGCTGACTTCAAATGCTGCTGGGATTTCTGTGAAAGGGAGGGTTCGCCTAAAATGGACTCTTCTTGCTGCTAGAGCTTCGTGGTGAAGGAGAATATATTGTTGGACTTCTTGTTCGGACTTAGTTTTGATCCGATTTGAGATTCCCAATATATCGTCTCGGCCTAGTCGCTGTAAGGATGAATAGAACTGGTCTTTTTCTTGAGGCGTCCAGATCGATATTCCAATCTGAGTCATAGGGAGCGATTCGTCGTCGCTCTCATTAATTATTTGACTCGTTACATCACGAATGTCGACATTCATGAGTTGCCTGTATTTGACGTTGTGAAAGGGCTTCAAGCGCTTGGCTCTAGATTCACTGGCTACCTTCTCCAGCTTCCGCTTGCGAGGACGAGAAACAGATCTTTGTGGAGATATAATTTCATTCAGCGATTCAGGAGCTTGGAAACTTGTGGCCCACGCTGCCGCATCTTCACGCATACGCTTTTCCGCCTCCGCCTTGCCCGCAGTATCCTGGGGCTCTTCCACTTCTGACTCGACGTCATTTGGAGACTGGCTGAGATTCTTCTTGGCTGAAGATTTAATCTTTTCATTTCTCCAGCTAGGAGTCCTGGATTGGTTAGTCTCTCCTTCATTTGGAAAGCTTCGTTCACTATCTGAGGTCTCATACGCAGAAGCAGAATCTTCACTTGGTAATGGAACAAGCTCTCCCAGAGGATCTAAATCTTCAGAGCCAACCATTGCGCCTGGCCCTTGATTTCCGGCGTGATTTTCGATACGAGTGCAATGATTTAGAAGTCAGCATATTAGGGTGCTAGGTTGCAGACTTCTTGGCCTATGAGCTCGCGACTGTCTGGGATATTCCTTGTAGTGAAACAGAAAATGATTGACGATGTTTAGCAATTCAATCTGGACTTCCTTTTATTTCTTGCTCATCACTGGTGTTTTGAGAAGGTATAATGATTGAGCTGAGTATGGAAGAAAATGAATCTATAGGAGTTGAGAAAAGGTTTTGCGGCTCCGTGACTCGACCCACTTGAGGTCGTCGCTGAAACGTTTCAGTGGGGCTGCCGTAATTCAAGACAACAACACGGAAATCTATTGACATTCAGCCCAGAATGTGCCATGCCACCAGCTTCTAGAGGATGGAGAGAAATATGGAGGACGTGGAAGTTGGGTCCCTCCATAGCATTTCCTCGCCAATATACATCCAAGACTGCTCTACCAAAAGCCGTTCAATCTGTTGCGCCGTTGAAGATTCGCCTTAGAGAGTACCAGGAAGAATGTATCCAAGCAGTGCTATCGCACTTAGAGAAAGGACATAAGCGATTAGGAGTCTCTTTGGCCACTGGAAGTGGGAAGACTGTGAGAGCGTCCCGTAGTCTACTAAGGAATGGCTTTCTAACAGTAAAAGGTCATCTTTACTCAACTGATAGATCGCGTCAAACCCCATGCCGAACGAGCAGCTCAGACCTTAATTCTGGCTCATCGACAGGAGTTGGTTGAGCAAGCTGCACGTCATTGCACTAATGCATACCCCGACAAGACCGTTGAAATCGAAATGTCCTCAATGCATGCGAGTGGCTCCGCAGATATAACAGTAGCGAGCGTGCAAAGTATTACGTCTGGCGACAGGATATCGAAGTTCGATCCGAGACGATTCAAGCTTGTTCTCGTCGATGAGGCACATCATATAGTAGCTTCTGGGTACATGAAGACGCTGGACCATTTCGGACTCTTGAAAGCTCAACCAAGCTCCCCTGCGCTCGTCGGTGTCTCCGCCACTCTGTCACGCTTTGATGGGCTGAGGCTAGGAGCTGCTATTGATCAAATTGTGTACCACAAGGACTATATTGATATGATTGGAGAGAAATGGCTTTCGGATGTTATCTTCACAACTGTGCAAACCAATGCAGACATATCCAAAGTTAGGAAGGGGGCAAATGGTGACTTCCAACCCAGCGAACTATCTGAAGTTATCAATACAGATCAAGTCAACAAGATTACAGTTCGAAGCTGGCTGGCTAAGGCACAAGGAAGAAATTCTACTTTAGTATTTTGCGTTGACCTTGCTCATGTGGAGGGCCTGACCAATACATTTCGGGAGCACGGCATAGATGCTCGATTCATCACGGGGGACACTCCGAAGATAGATAGAAGTACTCGGCTTGACAGCTTTAAGAAGGGAGAATTTCCGGTTCTAGTCAACTGCGGTGTCTTTACAGAAGGAACTGACATACCAAATGTCGATTGTGTCTTGTTAGCTCGTCCGACCAAGTCGAGAAATCTGCTTGTTCAGATGATTGGACGGGGAATGCGGCTGCATCCTGGGAAGAAGGATTGTCATATTATCGATATGGTGGCAAGCCTTGAGACTGGAATTGTCACGACTCCTACACTTTTTGGCCTGGATCCCACTGAAATCGTTGAAGACGCAAGCCCAGATGACATGAAGGATCGGCAAGAAAGGAAAGAAATTGAGGCAGAAAGGGAAGATAGTGCCATCGATGTTTCAAACGCAGTAACTAAACCAGGACCTGTTACGCACACTGTCACCTTTACCGATTATGATTCTGTATTTGACCTGATTGGGGATACAAGCGGTGAACGCCATATTAGAGAGATGTCGCCGCATGCGTGGGTTTGCGTTGACATAGACCGATGGGTCTTGACAAACTCAAATGGATCATACATCAAAATGGAACGGAAATTTAAAGAGGAATCTGGAGATGACCAATTTGTCGTGACAGAATTGAGTGCTTTATCTCCAGAAACATCAAAGGCTCCTTGGGCAAGACCACGTATCATTGCAAAGGCGATTACTTTCGATGATGCACTGCATGCGGCCGATACGTATGCGGCGAAGAAATACCCGTTCCAGTTCATTTCTCGAAATCAGAAGTGGAGGAATGCACCCGCCACCGAGGGGCAGATTGCTTTTTTGAATAAATTAAGACCAAAAAAAGATCAGTTGAGTCCTGATAGCTTGACTAAAGGGAAGGCTGGCGACATGATTACGAAAGTGAAGCACGGCGCTCGCGGAAGGTTTGCGAGCTTGGAAGCCGATCGGAGGAGGGAGAGCAGAGCTAGACTCAAGCTTGAACAGGAGCAGGTGCTCAGGGAAAGGGAGAGGGTTAGCGTCGGGCCTCTTCTAGATTGAAGAGTCGGCAAGATCTCGTGAGTATGTACCTTTCACGCTTTGTTTTGATTTGCCACAAGCGTGTACTTTATATAAACTGTTGTACAACTAGATGCCTGGGATTGTAATTTCTAAATGCAAACAATCATTCCAGTACTGAACTTTGGATGCACTTTGTTTTCGTACAGTAATGGGTCTACGAGCTGTGGGATGCTGAAGGTGATATCATCATTTATTGGTCTTTCGGGTGGTGGATTATGAATTCAGTGAAAGTATCCCTTCACTCACACGCCTAAGTCTCAGATTAGCAGTGTTTGTTCCAGGGTTCCTCAATCTAGCCTTCGTTGCGGACAATAGCATCAAGATGAATTACATTATCCGAAGGGCAGAGTGCGAATGCCATGGTTTGACGCAATCAATCGGAGGCACGTTAATGTGATTTGGTCTTTGGTACTGAGCTATGTGACTTCGTGATTTGAAGACAAATTCAATGTTGGACAGTGGACTTTCTTAATCAGTCGACTTGGACGGGGGTAATATTTGAATTTTAAGTTTGTGTTTTGGGAAAGTACGGTTCTGTCCAACATTTCAAATCCCTATTGAGTAATATTAGCCTAGTTTACTCTTTGCTGCATCTCTTCTCATTCTTACCAAATTCACTTGCCGCCTCGGCCGCCTAAATCCAGTGGGCGATAATGTGGCATTGTCCTCTGCGAACTTTGAAGAAGGCTTTGTTGACGAACATCCACAGGTGTTTTCCACAATACACTATCCCATTATGGCAGATCAAGAAGTCACCGAAGCATATAAAAGTCAACACTGTCCTACTTATGCGCCAGCCACAAAGGAAACGGTTCGTGGGGGCTTTGGGACTCCTGCCAAAGATTGTCCCAGGGAATGGTTTTGCTTTCCACCACCACCGGGTGCTAACTACAATCTTGATACTCACGCAAACTATCGTAGATTGGCCGGCAGAAAGGATGATTCAGCCAATGCTGGAGTTGGTACTCGTAGCCTAGGACTGAATCAAGCATTGGAAGCGAAAGACACTCCTAGAACAACACTGTACGATGGGGAAATGGGAGGCCAAATACTGGCTGACAAGACAAACTTCCAACACCAATACTGGGATAATCACGCGGCAGGAAGCAATCTTACCATCCTCCCGCACGATGAGCAGAGGAGAGATTTCATCCAACGCATAGATGCAAATGAGGATCCACAGGGGCACTTGGAGCACTGCTTCAGATGTGGTAAGAGACATATAATACCAGGCGGCCCTGCTACTCTTGGAAATCGTGACAAATGCTATTCTGCAATTCCTGACTGGTTCCCAAGAGACGTTGAAGGAAATCCTTGGCAGCAGTATACCAAAATGCTTAATGATAGCGTTAATTTTCAGGATACTCTCGATGGCCATGGCCCCCTTAAAGACCCAGGTAAGCAGTCTCGGGACACAGCATGTGATCCTAGCAACATATCTATTGCAATGAAGATTCGCTAATTTGCGATAATCTGTAGGTAAACCACAGTGGGACCTGCACTTCCACGAAAAGAATCAATTTTGGACAACACATCATGCACGTAGGTTTGGCGGATGGTGGAAATGCCGAAGCCGAAGCGATCCAAACGCCCCTGAGATTGAACAGCAATGCTCACATTGCCACCGACCTCCAACAGCTGCCGAAGCAGCTTCAGCTCGTGAGGCGGTCCCCATCGCGGTACGAAAACGAGCTCTAGACGAAAAGATTGAGGGGTGGTTCAAAGAGCAGGGCAGAAAGGACAAAGAAGCTGCATTGGCGATGCTCAGATCAGAAGGCATACCGCAGATATACTCAAATCCTATGGACAAGAAGGACAGAGATACTTTGATGGCTATGAGGGGCTCTACCCGCAACTTGATGCCTTGCATTCTTCCCAGATACCCTTCTTCTACTATCCCAGCTTTTGAGCCACAATTATACGATGCTCATTATGCTTCGCCTACACGTTGGACACCTCCAAGTTCAGGAGAGCCTCCTAAATCCACGTTCTGAGACCACGTGAACAATTGGAGTTGGCGCATACCGGCATGGAACTTACGGAAGTTGGCGTTTGGGAGCATTGACAATATTCAAATATGCTCAGATCTTTTAAGAGACACCCAACATTGACAGGCCAGGAGGATAGATTCGACAAAGGAGAGATCATCCTCAATGAAAACACGAGAGCATAACGCATGCAGACCATAGTTACAGTTGTATTGGTATATATATAATGTGAGTGATATGTGGTATCTGGGTGAGCTAGAAGCCAACTGCGAACCCATACGCTGAACGCCGTCGCCAAATGCCAATAGAACCAGGAAAAGCAGAATATGCTCAATCCTCCTCAACTGTCACATCCTTTCGCTTCTTCTTTTTATCCTTTGCCTTCTTGACCTCTCCATCCTCTCCATCCCGTTTCCGCTTCTTCTTCTTTTCCTTTACATCTTCTCTAGGTGCAACAAACTCACTCTCCCTCTGCTTCTCCTTCTCGGCCCTCTTCTCCCTTTGCTTCTCCATTCTCTCCTCCTTCCCAGTCCTCTCCTTCGCCTGCTTTGACAGCCAATACTCCCCACTCTCAATCTGCAGATCGACCTTGCTCTTCTCCTGCGCCGGCGGGAACGGCGTATACACCTTCTTGCTCTTGTCCGTGACCTTGAGCGGCACCCTCCGTGTACTTAGATTCCTCTTCTTGAAGTGCGGCAAGAATCTATCCCACGATTCACCTGCTAGTTCTGGGTCTTTTGCAAGCTCGCGCTTGATCATGAGTTCTTTGATGTGGTAGATGGGGTGGATGTTGGCCATGCAGTCTTCGATGATGCGGCGCACTTCCTTGAGACCCTTGTAGGGCCCCATTGCCGCGACTGTATTTCCTTGCACAAGAAGGTAGCATTCTGTGAGCAGTTCCAATGCCTTGAGGGTGCTGCCCTGCGGACCTAGGATTCGCTGCCGCCGCTTGACGAATCGTTCTTTATTCCGGACTAAATTCCGGATTTTAATGACATCGCATGCTACGCCATCTTCTAGGATTTTTACTGCTTGTGGCGCGGGTACGCTTCGCGCTAGGAGCTTGATCAGATCGCGGGCGTTGAGGATGGATGCTGGGTCGTAGGTTTTGCGGGTTGTCTTAACAGTCATGGAACCTTCGACGAGATCGAGAGTACAGGCTATACCGAACTTCTCCAGGGAACGAGTGATGAGGGGCCATGCTTCTCGTAGGTATACTTCCCGGTATTTGGGAAAGAGGGTTGCGAAGGAGGATTCTTCTGTAAATGTTCCGCCTACGTTATCGGTGGGTGTGAAAGCGTCGACCTGAGTAATTAATTGGGATACTTGAAGGAAGCATTGGAGGAGAGCTTACCTTCCATTTGTCTATATCATCGGTATCCCATGGCTTGTCCTTCTTGTACGTGGAAGGCATATTGGAAGTCTGGTGGTGGGGTATTGAGCTTCGCGACTCCAAAAATGTTTCGGGCTGGAAAGATTTATTTGCGGGTCACCGTAGCCTCAGGGACCTCGCTATGATCACGTGACCTACATCCACTCGAATGGGATGATCTTTCTCAGTCCCCCTTATTGCGTTGCTTGGAGCATTTGAACCTGCCGGCTCAAAAGCCTTCTTACTAAAGCTTTGCCACAAGTCTTTCTCATGATCAAAAATACGAAGTAATTTCTCGCCAAATTGGCGGTCTCATTCCCAGACCAGGCAATAGATTGTCCTCTCAGGGGCAGATATCAGCCACAGCTAATGTCGTTTTGTGGCTTTGACACTGGTGACAGTAGCATCAGCTCTGTCCCTTTGGCTTGGCTAAGACAGGATGGGAGTGGTTGGTGGCTTCCATCTGCTCGATCCGTCAGGTAGATCCACAGAAGTTCCAGATCCCAGGGCTGATCATCGCCCGTTTTTTTCGTTATCGGGGTCAGGGGAATGATACCGTCTCATGAATGGCATTGCTCGCTCGGTGCACAGATCATGGAGCTTGGAGCTTGGGACCTAGAGCTAGAGCTTGACCTGGAGACAGCAGTGGTGAGATTCGGCTCTTCGACCCTCTCTATGTCGAGTCAATCTCAACATACTTTGAGCGGCCTAAAGAGATCATCTGTCTATAGGCGGATCTTAAACGATTTATTTTGCCCTGCTGACAGCCGAGTACTTTCGGTTCTCGTAAAATATAACTGGACTGGTCCTCGCCCAGAGTTATTTGGCGTGGATGAGCAGGACAAAAGCTCAACATATATGTGTGCATATCCTACGGACAATCATAGCTGACGGATGCAGTCCTCATTTCTGCTGCATTCTTTGGAGAAACCATAAAAAAGTGCTCATTCCGTGAGATGAATTATGGCTCTGCACCTTGCGTCAACTACGCCGAAAATAGATCTGTAATCGCGGTAGCGCTCAGGATAAGGGGGCAGCAGCCGCCCTCGCCAGGAACCATAAGCAACAAATTCGTTCTCCAAATGCACACACAGCATATCTATCTTCCTTTGCTCATGCCAGCCTAAACACCCTACGCTCGCTATATCTTGTCTATCTGATCAATATTTTTGTCAACTTCATCAAGTCAGTCGTTTGAGCGCGTACGAGAAAGGGGTCTTCATGTTTCTTTTGCAGCTTCCATAATACGCCAGACCCTCGCTCGAAAATATTATTTACAAAAGTTTTCAATCATCTTTCCGGCATATACACGAATATATACTGCATCGCATATCGATTTCGGACGCGTTTCTTCACAAACGCGAAGTACATCTAATACCATTTCACCCCTTCAACCGCAACCACGGCGTCCACACTGGCACCTTTCAGGGCCTCGCCCATCGACCACCTCCGACCAGATCGTTCTCGAGAGCAGGCCCCAGACCTGCCTTCAATCAAGACGGCACACCCTATAGAGGATGTACGGCCTTCGCTGCCCACGTTAGATCCAATATCTCGACCCTCGTCAACCTCGACGCAAAACTCCTCTCTGCACCATAGTGCTTCCTTACCACAACTTCCCGGGCTATCAACGCTTGCGTCGCTTGCGTCTACTTCAAATTCTCCACATCTAAGGTGCGTTGGGAATATTTTTGGGAGTCAATGAGTCACAATTGAGCTGTGGAGGTGGTGTAAACACTGGGCTGCAAGTGCTGTTTGTGTTGGAAGACAGACGTATGGATTCTCAAGTGCCGACAAGTCAACAGAGAGGGAGTATTTAGGAGATGATGGTCTAGAGATTCTCCCGACACGTTTCATGATACTTTCCAAAGCTTTGTTTCTCGATCAAACAATTTTCTATGCATTCAACGGCAAGACACTGAGTAGTCTAAGCTAATCAATCCCGCAGGGCCTTCAATGGAGCGCCGAGCATGACATACTCGATCTCCTCGCCGTCTGCCACCAGTGGCGGCGGCCAGAGCAATTCTCCTGTAAGTCACATTCTGCATTTCCCTTGGAGCATTTCGAGCATTCGAGCATTCGAGAGTTCGAGTCCGGTCGCGCACCATGGATGTTTCGATTTGAGACGCATCCAATGGCTGCGAGGCAATCTCCTGCCGCAGCGCATGAGGCAGGCCGTTCATGTCTCCCCCGATCGCTCGTGTCATTGGCCTGCTGCCCCTTTCTTTAATCTTGGCTCTATCAAGCCAGATAGCGCACTTGTCGTGATCGGGCGGCCGTAGTTCTGCCATGCCCCCCATTTCTGGTCTCCGCTGCCACGCCCACAGTCACGTTCCCGCTCACCGCGGCTGCTCTGCTCTGCTGGCCTGACCTGATCTGGGCAAGCGATATCAGCACGCCCGCCTGGAAAATTCTCCTTCCTTATCGCACAATCAATCCACGATAAAGATCCAGATATCCAGATACCCAAACCTCCAGATACCGCGATATCTCTCCCCCCAACCTCACTCTCTCCTACCACCCGCCATGCAGTCCATGGCCACTATGGCTAACAATGATCGTGAAATCACACAGCCCACCTGTCAGAACTGCACCACCTCCACCACGCCGCTCTGGCGACGCGACGAACTCGGCTCGGTGTTGTGCAATGCCTGTGGCCTCTTCCTCAAGCTGCACGGCCGTCCAAGACCGATAAGCCTCAAAACCGATGTTATCAAGAGTCGCAATCGCGTCAAAAGCTCTGGCACGGCCCAAGGCGCCAAGAAGAAGGTTAGTTGGCCCATCGGTCATGCTTGATGTTGTTTCCAGCGTGTCTATCCCTAACGCGCCGTCGCAGAACATCTTCGATGTCAACGGGCTCCCCATTGACCAAACGCGATCACAAGCTGGCACTCCTCCTCCCGGTACCCTTGGCCACCGTCGCACATCCCAAAAATCCGCGAACGGACATTCCGATGGCTCGAATTCGCCCATTTCCCGAACTGCGACTCCCTCGATGTTCGCCAACCATCTCCCGGCCTTCAACGGCCACCACAGTCTCGACGACCCCTACAACCACCAGTCTCCCTCGCTGCCCCCGCTACATATACGCCAGCCTTCTCCAGGACGCTCTGCATCTCCAGTAAATGGCGCACAGGGGCTAGAAGTCCCTCAAACGTACGAACAACTCATTGCTTCAAATGCTGCTCTGAAGACACGAGTCAGTGAGCTCGAGGTTATCAACGAGCTATTCCGAGGCCGAGTCACCCAGCTTGAGCAAGATGAGGCGAATGCCAGGCGAGGCGAAGAGATGCGTCGCGAGTCTGAGCACAATCTGATGAATCGATTGGAAGAGTCACAACGGCGCGAGAATCAGCTCAAGCACCGCCTCGACGACATAGAGCGGGAGCTTAGTGAACTCCGTGATGGAGCACCACGTGCTAAGAAAATGCGTGTATCAGATGTGGTTGATGATAGCGGGGCTTCTACGCCGCTTTCCACCATCTAGATGGTCTTTTTACGATTAGGGCTTTGAGGTCCTACACTTTGCGGAAACAGACGGCGTTACTTTTCCCTTGCACATTGTCAATGATACCAACATAACGACCTCTACCTCTGCCGCCAATTCTGCCTCGAACACCTGCTGCTTCTACTGTGCTAGATGGCATGGCGCACTCTCTTCGCGTTGTGTTGCACCTCAGCAATTCCGGCAAATTCTTGTATCACTACCTCACCTTTCACGTTACGTTGCATGTCCCATTTTTCTTCACTAAAATTCAACGGATGATCTTCGTCTATCCATTAGTCGAATAGACGGCGGGCGTCCATAATGTCAAAACTAATATTTCGCATTGTTCCATTCTGTCTCTTCTATGTCGGTTGTAAAGATGACGTTGCACAAGCAGTTGGCTTGATCAACCACGTAGAGCGCATATGCAGGATGACTAAGAAGAGACTGTGTATGGCAATGATGTCTTGAGCAATGGTATGGGCGGAGTGCGGAGTAGATAGGAATGGACCTGGTTGGATCTTGCTTTCGTCACTATGTTATGTAGGTATGGCTGAGGCCTGAGTCGGCGTACTTGAGCGCACAAGCATCCAACCGAAAAATAAAAGTTATATGAATTTCAACAACATGCGACGCCTATCCTTTTCGTTCCGTGCTGATAAGAGGATGTCTCCCTTCGTTAACGTTTACCAATTTCCGGTCTGCAAGTGCAGGTTCTATTATTCGCATTCTGCAGCGCTTCTTCAGAGCGACGACCATATGCTTGCCTACTCTATAGAAGAGCTTCTCACACCCAACATCTGTTTATTGCTGCTTCATCGCATACCGAAAGTTACCTTTGATCTCGAGGTCATCACACCTGGCTCATCCAGGAAATGGCCCTACAAATTGCTCACATCCAGCGGTGGCTGCAAGGAAATTGAGTGAATAGCGATCTCCCGTCTCGCATGCTGACAAGAGAGAAATCTGCTCTTAAGCTAAACTGTACGAAGCATCTCCAACTTCTGCTGCATATCGTTGGTGGGCAGGGAACTGATAATGCTTCCCGCCTTAGTCAGCGTTCAAGGCACGTTGTTTCTCTAATGCCAGATCTTGGACTCCCAGGAAAACGGCTCTACATCAAGAAGTCGGTCGAGTTGAGGTAGGGTAGCATCAGAGAAGAGGGAGTATAGATTACATGAGCTTGTCAGCGCCACATTAGTGTTCCCCTCTTCCGCTTTTGACCGCATGCAGGTTACGCAAGGCGCCTCGATGCAACGCTCACGCAACCTTATCATGAATAGCCTCTAGAGGCTTGCATGACATCTATATGAAAAAGCACACCCTCGTAATCCAAATTTTTATGGGTAGCAGTTGGGTCTTACCTTTACCACGTTACTCTCACTCCTCAGCTCTCACCACAAATTGTGGCTGGACCAAATCTGGAGTCGAAAATGTGTTGAACTATCTGAAATCTTCAACAATGCTTTGCTTGTCATTGCAACCTCCGGGGCAATCTCACCTCTTCTTACACCGCTTCTGCAGCCATTGATGAGTCTTAGCATATGATCTCATCACTTCTCGTATGTATATCTAGATGCAATGTGGGAAGAATTTACTACGGAATGATTGCAATTCATCAGATCTGAGCTTGCGGGTCAGACGCCCATTAGTCAGATGGCTCGATCAAGAACTGCAATATGCTCTATCGAGATTATGAAACTTACGGTCATGATGAATGTGGTGAGCTGAGGAGTGTCGAACTTGGAAGATATGCTTCCTTACAGACTTCAAAATAGATTCGGTTTCTGTTGTGAGATCTATATAACCTCGATGGTCGTTCTCATTCTAAACTTCGCAAATAGATATTGATATCTTTTATAATTTTCCCTTGACTCTAACAAGAGTGGTGAATTAATTCTACATAACCCGAACTCAACGTCGGCCTACACTCGGATCCGCAACATGTCTTCAACAATCGCTACACCCCAAACAAATGGCATCCCCACGAAGAGCCAGACTTTCCAAGTAGGAGTCTGGTCTCTTCAAAGTCAAGAGCATAATGACAGGGAGCCTCCTAGCAATGCTGAGGCTCTTATCTCCCTGAGAAGCACAGATCTTAGTGAAAGCGTCATCGGCAAGGACGATCGAGTGCTAGTTGACAAGTCAAACATCAAGGCAGGTGGAAAGTATCGATGTAAGTTTTCACCAGTCCCTTCTACCGTCATCACTTAAAATGCTGAAAGCTATACACAGCCATTGTCAAACTCTTTCTTCGCTATGATGGCCAGGCCCCAGATGACCCATGGGCCATGGCTACCGGTTGGCTCATCCGTCCCGATCTCCTAGTCACCGCTGGCCATTGTGCCTACGACTGGGAGCACGGACTTGGACACCTCACGAACATCAAAGCTTATATTGGCTACTGTGGTAATGAGAGTATTTACGACACGGATAATTTCGACGTCCAATCTAGGACCGGCGCTCTTGTAGCTACTACCTCTGATTGGCTCAGTGGCAACAGGAACGAAGCCAGAGATGTCTCCTTTATCAAACTCTCTAGCCCCTTTGATGGCGTTCAGTCTAATCTCATTACCTACGCTGATACTCCGTTGTCTGGCAACGTTGTTCTTGGTGTAGTTGGGTATCCAGGAGACCTCATGGAGGCACAAACTAGCGAGCGGGGCGCATTCATGTATGAGATGTACACCCAGACTTCGTTTGACCTGAGCAAGAGTAGTTCAAATATGCTGGAGTATGTCATCGACACTTTCGGAGGTAAGTTGTAATCATATTTTTATAGACTTATTATTGAAGTCCATCAGGCAATTCTGGATCCCCTGTTTTCCAGCAGTCAAACATGACCGCCATCGGCGTACACGTTCTTGGGGGGTATCCAAACTCTGCGTCGGATATTGGTGGCATTTATGGTAATTCTTTCAAGACATACACCGCTGCGATCGATGCCTATGCTTCACCGGCGTCAAGTCCATCTATTGTCAAACGTGCAGATGCTAGTAAAACCTGGTTGTCTTGGCTCGATGTACCAAGTACCCAGCCTACCGGAGGATCAACGAATCCTGCTCCTCCTACTGGAGGAGGAGAATCGTTCACCAATGGCTCAGGGCAGGGTGATGATGCTACCGAGGCTCTTACTGAAAGCTTCAAAGACTTTTTGAAGAAAGGCCTATCAGTAGGTTCTAGCATTGCGAGCAGTGTATTGAAGTCAGTATTACCCATCGCATTAGGACCCATGGCTGGGCCTGTTGGCGCACTTGCAGGAGTGGCGATCAATGTCGCAGGCAAGATCGCCGCGTCCAGCACGGGTACCGAAGCAGATGTGGGCAAGGCGTACTCCTTTGATGGAGTCGCCGAGCGGGCCATTCTTGGTGAAGCTGCTATTGCCGCAGTGTCACAGATGGTCAGCAAGAATAGCCCAGAAGCAGGACAAGTGCTTCTTCGCATGCAGGATACCGTGATGAAGAATGGTCATCATGTAACAGCCGTTGCGCCGAAGATCCTGGGTACACTGAAGGAGCCTGCTTTGCGAATCGCTCTAGATACTATTCGAAAGTCACAAGCATCAACTGGAGAAGCTCTCTTGGTGGACTCTGATATTCGACAAGTTGGGAAGTCAGACTTCAATACAACTGGTTTTGGCCGTTCGTTGAATGACCAGTCAGAAGCATTCATCGATAGTTTGAGCAAGACACTCACCGACAAGGACGCCGAGGGCTTCTTGGATATCCTTCAAAAGGTCGGCAGTGTAGTCAGTCAAGGTCTGCGCGTAGCAGCTCCCATAGTCTCATCCGTAGCCCAAGTCGGTCTACCGCTGCTCCTCAACGGTACCGAAGCCGATGTCGACACTACCGCTCCCTTCAGTCTCGATGGTTATGCTCAACGCGCCGTGATAGGAGACGCGGCTCTGAGCTCGCTAATGCAAACGGACGCAGCCAAACTGCAAACTGAAGGTCTCTTCGACGTCATGAAGTCCATGATTACGAAGATTGGCCCTGTTGTTCTTCAACAAGCCCCTGCTGTCATCGGCGCTGTCACTCCTATCGTCCATGGTCTTATGCAGAAGGGTATTACTGGGGGTAGCGAGTCTTTTGACCCGTCTTCAAATCCTTCGGGACTTGAAACTGCTGTTGACAATGCAGAAAGTGATTTCCTGAAGAAAATTCAGCAGGGAACAGAGGCTTTGATTGATAGTATTCAAGCAACTCCCCAACGAGCAGAAATTGGCCCAAAGATATTTCTCAACAAGGGAGGTCAATTCGTCTATCCAGAGGATTTAAAAGTATGGCAGGATGACAACAAAGGCAAGCCCATTGACCCTCGCATTGTCTTTGTGGACTGTCGATCCAAAGGTAGGTGTCATTTTCTGTCCAAAAAAGAAGGCTCCTTCTATACCCCTTTCTGAATTCACAGGGAGTAGCTGCTAACATGTCGTCTTGCCATCGGATAGACTCGACAGATCTCATCGCCCAAATGGCTGGTGGAATAGTAGTGCATGCCCTACTGAAAGGATGGAATAACCCTGCTGAGGTCGTGAACACCAGTGCAAACTGGTTCCAAGATGTTGCTGTACCTGCGGTCAAGCAAGTGGTCTTCTACTGCGATTACGGCAAGGACCGATCTCCTCAACTTGGGGGTTGGTATATAGGGAAGCTCAGTGAGTTGAATGCGCAGCGAAAATCTCAGAACCTAGAGGAACTGAAGCAAGCTGTACTTCTATTGGATGGTGGGCTTAAGGCTTTCACTGGAGTGCTTGGAGAAGGTATGTTTGGAATACGTCAAACCATCTTCCGATTGTGAATATGCTGACTTCTTTTCCCGCAGTTACTACATGGCAAGATTAATGAGACTTGGTTGGATGGTCAATATCAAGCAGACTATCTTTGCGTCGTCAATACTGGCTCAGACCCAGCTGTAATCAGACCTGCTTGGAATGCTCTCTTTCGACCGTTCTCAGGGATAGTTTCTTTCAAGCCTCTCACTATCATTTGTATGACAGGTAATCCAAGAATATACTGTGTTTTATAATCTCAATAAATACTCATCTTCGGATATACATATTACATACGACTCATTTATGATCCCACATCAAGCGCCATATAAGACCAGATTTTGACCTTCCTGGGTATCCCTTTCCCAGTTCAATCAGTATCCAACGCCGAATCAGCACTCATAAAAGTCCATCCCTATCTAGACTCGACTTCAATTCTCGTGATCCAGCTCTTTCCGCAGTCCATTTTCTACATTTCTAAGATCTGGGCTTTCATCTGGATCTTCGACAGCAGTGCCATCAGTGTGCCCACTACCGCCAGCGCTACTGCTAGGTTTCAAAGTATCATCCTCATCTGCAACAGCCTTGGCTTTGCCTCTACCCATATTCAAAGACAGCACTTGGAGATCTCCTGATGGCCCACGGGATAAGACGGGGCTTTCGAGTTTGGTGTCTAGACGTGGACGCGAGGGATGATGGGACTCTCTGGCGTTGTGTTTATGCTTGGTCTTTTTGTACACATTAGGAAAGTAGAATAGCCACGAAGGAAGGGAACTTACTCTAGCCTGCTTCCTGGTATAACGATTTAGACTCTCACATAACCTATCGAGAACCCACTCGCTCTCCGTAGCATCTGCTAGCATGGGACTATCTTCACCGATCCAATCCCACTCCACCAATCCCTCTTCCTCCTCTTCAAGCTCTACGTCCTCCGCTTTCTCTTTGCTGAAACGAATGAGACGCGTGAATTCGACCCATTCCTCATAGCTATATTTCTTCGACTGCTTCGCGTGAAGATCATTGGCTGTCCTTTTGATAGCCAATGCCAATTTCCTTGCCAATTCATGCTCTGTAGCTTCTGGTCGTTCTTCCGCTAGTTCTTCTAACGTCGGGCCATTACCATCGTTCTCCTCATCCGGATTCTGCACTGCAAAGCCTTGCTCGACACGTTTCTTTGCTTCGCGCTCCTTCGTCTTACGCTCCAGCCAATCTTTGAGCTTGGGGTGCTTCTCGAGAAAATCTCGCCAGATACCTGCTTTCGGCATGACGGTCCAGTCGGCCAGCGTGAATGTGCCGTGGTTGATGGCACTCACGACGGTCTCACTCATATCGGAGATGAGGATCGTCATTGTAGGAATGGCGACGAGAGACCAGACGACGAAGAAAGGTTTTCCGGCATTAGACTTGGGGCTGAAATCGCCGTAACCGATGGTGAGGAGAGAAACGTAGCAGAAATAGAGTGATTCGAAATATGACAGATTTTGAATACGACGCTCAGCGTAGAAGAATGCAACCGCGCCCACACACCAAAGAATTCCAAAGGCAATGACGGACATGGTAAGCGCCCAGTACCGTTCGAAGTTACTGGTGCGTGCTTCTATCTCGCGCATCGCGTCGAAGCGATCTTTCTCTTCTCTCAAGAGGACAAGTTTTTCCCGGCGACGAGCGCGTCTAGTATGAGAATTCTTCTCCAATGAACGTTGCTGTAATTTTGCATCACGGCTTCGGGTCTTCGTAGGGGCAGAAATCCTACCCGCCCCACCCCGCCCGCCACCTGCTGCATGAGATTTCTTCTCATGGAACGTAATATGATGGCCGTTGATATCAAAACGGCCATACTGGGCGAGGGATTTGCGCCTACTCGCCAACGACTCGGCGTTTGATGGCGCTCGATAATGAGGGGGCCGTCGGGCTTCAGATTCTCTACGGGAGGGCAGACCGAGCCGCTCTCGAAGTTCTTCCTCGTTTGTGACTGTACGACCTAGTGTTCTCTCGCGCACGTGAGACTGGTGCTTCTTGACCACATTGTCTTTTGACATGCTGATTGCAAATTTGCGTATGCTGTTGATCATGAGACCTAGGAATATGATACCGATGACTGAATAAGGAAAAACTAGTCCTCTACTAAGGGAATTGTTGGCCACGAAATCACCAAATCCAACGGTGAGAACTGTAACATCGCAAAAGTATAAGGCATCAGCGTAGTTCCAGCCGCAGATCTTGGAGAAAACTGCTGCTCCTCCCGCAAGCCAGAAAAAGAACATCATCGTCTGCAGGATAAGGGTCCGCTGGTCGTCATCCAATTCGAAATGCTGCGGATAATGGCCGAGGAAATAGCCCAACATATTTACCATAAGAGTCATGGAGCCAATGAGGTATAGTACAGCAGATATGACAGCGTACCAGAACCCTTGCGAGTATGTCTCTCCTGGTCTCACAGGCGGCACATATACATCCATAGCAATGGTTATTCCAGTCAAAATCCCCGTTGCAAAGTACCAGCTTATGATCGTCGCAGGCAGAGCCACAATATACCGCACTCGCTTCGTGAAATTGAGCAGAAGGCAGAAGTTGCCGAAGAACCCGCAGGCAAGGGAAATGGCATTGAGGATGATCTCCCAGCGTGGGTCGGGGATACCAACGCCGTTATCATCTGTGCCCTCGGGAAGTTGTCCATCGTTCGGGAGGGCATCTCGCCATTTCGAAACCAAAGCAGCTATCGAGAGAACGTTGGCTAAGGGCCCGATTGTGGCGGCTAAGAGAGGTATAGCGGTAGATGCAAACCACCAGTCTCTATGATTTGACATTCGTTAGCAGCTAATCTTGTATGTTCAAGCTTGAAATTGAAGAGCATCATACTGTGGTAGATCATCCGTCTTGCCCCTCAGCTTAAATTTCCCAACCCGGCGGATGTTTGAATCCTCTCTCGTAAGGGTATTGCTATTGCTCACACTCCCATTCGTGCCGTTCACGCCATTCGCAGTTATCGACGACAGATTCTGGCCATCCTCAACGTCCTTTGTGCTTTCATCCGTCATCTCAAGTCGACCGCTTGGGCTCATCGACTGCTCTGTTGGGGTATATCTCTGTTTCCGCACGCTGGTGCATGCATCATGGGCGCAAATGGCAGGCCGTCACGTCAGCTCGGTATTTGTCCAATTCTTATATCGAGACACCTCTTGGCTCTCTACGTCGTTCTTATCTGGTCGTGGAGATTCCCAGTACGCATTCCACAAGCGCACAGGACTATCCGCTAGAACTAGAAACAAAGACGGCGCCTCTCGATCCCCAGAGCTGTCTTTTCTGCTTTTTGATAACGGAGCGTAGATTCGATGGAGGCGGCATATGTGTAAGAAAGACTTGGAGGCAATAAGAAGGGTTGAGAGTGTGAGAGAAGATAAGGATGGGAGAGCGGGAAACTTGGTTGTAAGCCACCAAAGTAAACATGTGCAGGTGGATGGTGGATGATGGATGATGCATCCCAGAGGCGGGGCACAAGCATGGCCGGGGAATGAAGTAATGGTGCATCCCTGTAGTTGTAGCGTCCCATCCCCTGCAGACGTGAGGATCTCCTTGGCTGCGGGGGTCTGGCCTGGCCTGGCCTGGGCCTTGAAGTGACACAGATCAGCTGAAGAAGAAGCAATGATTTTGATTTACTGTTAAAGCTACTTTCCTTCACAAGAGCTGATGTCACCTGTTTGGTTGGTCCCGATACTGAGATCTTAACTCTTCTTTCTCACAATTCATAATGGATCCCTTTCCTCTTCAAACGGCCGTCACCAGGTAGGTGATCATTACCGTAGAATAACAGATCACGCATAGTTGTTGTGCTGAGCTGAGGTTCCAACAAAGTCCTAAAATGTGTCATGAAATTTGAATATTATGTGATCTTATTCCCTGATTGCAACAAATCAGTTCGTAATCAGTTGCTTTAGCCGGCTACCAAAGAGGACGGGCATGTTTGTGGAATAGGCGTCTCTTCTAAGATCTACATTTAGATACAGCACACCAATGGTAGACCAGGCGACTCTAAACCGTCTCTATTTCTTTATATTGGTGAAGCGGAGAATTTCTTAGCTTTTTATCCTGATGCAAAACTCGTCTTGAACATCTCTTCCGATCCTTGTCAATGACTTCCAGGTAGCAAGGCTGGTCACTGCCAAAATTTGCGGAATCTTCAATTATCGGGGTGAGAGGAATGTGACTTGGAAGATAAGTACTTATCAACTACCCATATCACTATGATTAGAATCGACTTTAGGCAAGCTTTGGCTTGAATTACTGGTGTATTGCGAAATGCTATCTCCAGGTGTAATGCATAATTTAGCTTATTTCTCGGCATATTTTATGCACGCACAATTCAATGTCCACCCCAAATTTCGTTCTCGAGCTTTGGACGACGGGTTCTATCAATTCGGTAATCACCATTTTCCATTCATCTGTCCTATAAAGGCGTGGGTATAGAAAGAATCGAGTCTTATCTGGTATGCAACATGTTTCTCATTATTCTCACGATTGGTGCACTTCCTCGAGACT
Organism: Proliferodiscus dingleyae; assembly: GCA_003988795.1. Taxonomy (NCBI): domain Eukaryota; kingdom Fungi; phylum Ascomycota; class Leotiomycetes; order Helotiales; family Lachnaceae; genus Proliferodiscus; species Proliferodiscus dingleyae. The sequence continues at coordinate 28,579 of QYAK01000044.1, forward strand.
TGATTTCTGCCGGAGGGATGACCCCTCACATGAAAAGCAACGACGGTGCAACTCAGATACCCTCATCTCATCAGTGTCTGGACATTGCTAGCCCACGGTTCATCTCAAAATACACGGCTTCTTACATGAGTGCCAGAGGAGGTAATTGTGCTCAGGATAGTTTGGCCGAATATCTGTGGAAATCGCCCAGCAGCAGCTTGCGGTGCAAGATATCTAAGAAAGTTCGCGGTTAGCTGACATCATTATCTAGGGTAATTTGAATTAGTAAAATCATCGAGGCACTTCCTCTTCCTTGTCAAAAGAACAATACAATATTTTGAAGACCAGGTAGACGACGCGGAGACCCTTGCTCATACGATGAACCCTTCGACCCCCATGGTTGATGTTTAGCAATTTGCTCGTTCTCAATTTCTATCGCCTGGCTTGCGTTGCGCCAGACCACACAAATTTCCGTAATCAGTACCAAGATGGCGACCTCGGGCGTAGACCTTACCGCTGGGATCGGTCAGCTCTCGACCACCATTTCGTGGCAGTAAGTCTTCCTCAATTATCATGTCTTAGCTTTGAGCATATACTAATTCTCTATAGTGAGCCTCATCCCCATTTTGTAATCCTCTTCATCGGTCCGGATGAAGTCGTTTTTGGTATTCAAAAAGACTTGCTCTGCGCACAGTCGCCCTACTTTCGAGGAGAACTTGAGAAAGATGGCGAAAGTAGAGTCGAGTATGTTCTGAAAGTTCCTGACACAACAGCTGAGGTATTTGGCTGTTTTCAGAACTTTATCTACACCGGTCAGGTCTATGATAAGCGCGGCGGGAAAGAAGTCCCTGAATATACCCTCCTTCTAGGTGTTTGGAAGCTCGCCACAAAATTACAAATGGCGCCCCTCCGCGTTGCTGTTCTCGATAGTATGGCAGAGCGGAGGCAACAAACAAACATGATACCTGGAATTGAGTTGCTTGAGATTGCATGGAAGGAGACTGAGGAAGGGAGCGGACTCCGCAAGATGTTGATAGAATGGTCAGCAGAGCACAGTAAGTATTCACAGAAGCTTGCCCCGACGTCTTCTCAATCTATAATGCAAATCTCGTCTCTCATCTGATACGCTCTGCGATCCACAATCTATATGACTTTACGAAGGCTGATCTAGTGTAGTGCGCTCCTCCCCACAGGTTCGTTCTGAATTTGCAAGAGCTCTACCCAAGGAGATTCTAAGCGAGCTTGTTATTGTTATGAGCGAGCTACCCATCTCAACACATCCGATTACGAAGACTGTCAGAGTGGTCCCTCCCACAACTACAACCACTCCTGTCTATCAAAGTATTTACCAACCAATCAATCCCACACGTGCAATCGAGGTCGATCCCCCACAGCCTCGTCCCTTCAAACGCGCTCGTAAATCTGATGTCGGCGTTATGAATGGTGCAGTCGATGATGAGTATGAAGTCAAGCCTACCATAAAGAAGGCAGCTCGTCGCTCTGACCCTGGCCGCCGTATCAACCGCCGCGCCTCCAATCAAGCCTCTGGCCCTGGCCCAAAAGACCCTTCTGAGATGGATCCAGAGACAGACATGACCTATTGCAGGGAACTCATTCATCGTATGCTCTCCGGTCCTGGATACTGGACCCGCCTAGTTGGACCATTCAGGGACCCTGTCGATCCCATCGCCCACAACTGTCCTCGCTACTTCGACGTCGTAAAACATCCCATGTGCCTCAAGAATATCAAGGGCAAGATGAATCGCGGCGAGTATGCTAATTCTGCCGAGTTTGAGGCTGATATCCGGCTCATCTTCCAGAATTGCTTTGAGTACTGGACTCCAGAGGATCAAGTCTTCAAGGACTGTGAGGCTTTTGAGAAATACTTCAACGAAAAATGGAGTATGCGGCATAAGTGGTCTCAGCCAACGATTAAGACCGAGGTCATTGATTAAACCCGTGTTTAACTGGAAATTTGCTGCATCATTGCGGATCTGTTAGTTCTGATTGCGAGCGTCTATCACGGGTTAATTGCATCGCTGTAGCTCGGCGTTTTGGAGTAGTATAGTCTGAGCCTGCCACGTAGCTTATTCCTGCTTTCTGGCCTTTGTACTTGATTTGCTTTGTATAGTACAAGTAGCCGTTCGCAATCACTTCATCAGCTGTAGTCATGAATAAGAAAGTAAGCAACAGGGGTCTGAGATTGTTCTGACCACTATTCCGGGTCTGGGAAGTTCAGAACCGTCTTAACGTGAAAGTAGTCCTGTTACCAATGTTTCTAGAATCATATTATGTTCGTACGTTCTCAAGGACGTCTTCCAAGAGTATCTACTAGCCTACCTCCCGTATCAGCTACTTCATGATATCTAATAAGGTTTTAGGAAGGAAGTCACCTCTTCAGCCCAACCTCCAGTACCTCCCTCTCCTGACTAAACACCAACCTGAACCATCCCCTCTCTTCATTGTGCTCTTCACAAGGATGCAACCCCACTCCTTCATCAAGCAGCTCCTCCGCCAGTTCATATTCTTTCTCATTTCCACTCTTCTCTCCGCTCGCTGAGAGCCATGGACTCAAATCAATGTAAATAAACAGTCCCGCATTCCTGACCGCCCATTAGCGTCGCATATCTCAAAGGATAGGTAGTATCTACCCTCCTTTGTAATAACCAATACCGGCTTCATCAAGACATCCTGTTGTATAAGCATATGCTTCCCTCAATCGTTTCCGACTGGTTTCTATAAACCGCTTCACGAACTCCTTATCCTCTAGAATCGCAGTTCCGATCGCAATGGACATGCCTGATGGGCAATGAAAGCGCATATTAGCAGCTATGGCTTTCCCCAGATTCTTGTTCTGAGTGATGATGCTACCTAGCCTAATGCCGGCGGCAAAATCCTAAGTTCTAGTCAATATTAGGATTGTGACACGGCCGCAAGAGAAGTCACTTTGCTCATGCCATATAAGACGTGAAGTCTGTCGATATTAATTGTGTTCGTCGGATCAATACTGAGTACTGATGTAAATGTTGGCGCGTCTTTGGAGATTGTTTCGTAGACTGATAGGGCGTACACTTCATCACTGATCATGTGAATTTTGTTCTTCTCACAGAACTCCATGAGTGCTCTTAGCGTTTCTCGTGGGTAACAGCGCCCTGCCTGATTTTAGTGGCTTCTCATTGAAGAGACTTGATAAGGCTATATAAGTACCTAGAGGATTATGGGGATTGACAATCAACAGTGCTTTGACTTTTACACCATTCTCAGCAGATCTTTCAAAAGCGTTCTGATATTTTGCTACTACATCCACCGAAAATGGATCAACGCCTTCCATATCAGCGTACACGATTTCCAATTCAGCTGTGTTGCCGAAGTCGAGCTCGAATCGTCCATATACGGGTCTGCTCACCAAAATCCCGTCTCCGGGATCCCCAATACTGAGAGCGAGCATCTCGTGTATAGCTGTGAGCCCTGCTCCTGTGATAACCTGATCTGGCTGGACAGGCATGACGGGCCTGAAGTAGTCGTTCAAGTGGGATGCCATAGCGATTGGGAAGCGGGGGCCGCCTCCAGTACTATAGCGGTAGGCAAAAGCTAGAGCTGGTATATCGACCTGTCTCTCATTAAACATGCTTCATACTGTAAGGGCCGAGGAAGGAAGCTCTACATTTTCGGCGACGAACTTTTGGACCTCTTCATGAACAAGGCTCTGATACCGTTCAGTGAGACTACCTCAAAAGATGTGCTGGACAATGTTCCTCACGTTTTCAGCTGTGCCGAATGGAACTACTCCATTTGGATTGGATACTCTATCGTATCGGTTATCTCCACCGGGAGCAAATCTCCAGGGTATGTCTTGAGAGTCCGCATGCTTGGTACCTCGTTTTGAGAGCATGGCAAATCACTCGACGTTTGTCAGGTAGACGTCTTTTATCTGTATATTTCGAAATCAGAACCACTTATATTTGATAACCGAGGGAAATTATAGAAGACTGACTTGGGGAACGGTAAGGATTATGGAGGCAGTAATTCAAAAGTTCAATTTAGAGGTACACCTGCCACCTTGATGGCCACCTCCACTTATGGTCTACGCTTACGTGTTAAAACAGAGGTAAGCTTTGTCGACGGAATAGTAACAAGAATATATAATGAAGGGAAATTTACCGCTATTACAAGTTTATCTGGAACTCTCTCTGAAATGATGCTGAGACTGACTGTGCATCTAGCGGACCAGGTGAGGATGACAGGTGAGGACGTTTAGCTCAATGTGGGTACTATGGTGCTCAGCAGTCTTCCGATTGGCTATAGTCCTTATATTATCAAACTCCCACCGCACGAAATGATGAACTGGCTATCAATACTAATAATTGTTGCTTTGGGATAGATAGGCTGCCGCTCTGAAAAAATCAGTCAAGTTCAAATGCTATTTGAAACACTGACAGGCTGATTTCTCACAGCGTCCAAACACTCTCCGAACCGATGTTGATCTAACCGCTTACTCAAATTGAATGCGTCGATCCAGCAAAGCGCCACCTCAGTTTATGATTAAGTCAAAGAACTTCGACGCAGACTCACTAACTTAATCAATTGTAAAACATCGAGGCAACGAAAGTCATCAAAGAGCGCTACCCCGAGATATCGTCAGAGCCGGAGGATGCCAATGTGGGAGATAAGGTGTGGTCAGAAATGAAGATATCGCCATTCTATTGCGAACATCCTATTACCGGGCAGCATTTTCAGACCGCCTTTTAGTTTTTTATACACACGAATGCTCGATCAGAGTAAACAGTATTAAAACTACAACCCTTTGGACGTAATAAACTTTCAGACTTCATACAAATGACTCTGCAGTTATGCTGTATATACAAAGAATTCTCGAGCCTGCCCCTGAATATTCAGTGATGATTTGAAATATACTTAGAGAACTTCTCACTAGATTTCATGGATGACTTTAGTATTCTGGTTCGAGTTGTTGCATTTGCTGGTCAGTCCTCAATTCAAATTAATATCTGTTAGTTCTAAATGACTCGCCCTGCCGTTTATTGACTAAGGCATAGTTAAATGTTCAAGTCACTGCTAGGCGATTCAGTCCATGATAATTTGGCGTTTTATCCACCTGTGTCAGAGGCCGCTACTCCACCGCTCAATTGCAGGGCATTAGCACATCCAGCTTTGATCCTGAAATTGCGGTGAGCTTTACGGGCAGTATTTGTGCCGTTTTTTCTTCAAAGTCTGGCACTGCAACTCCTTATATGTAGCATCGCATTGTTTCTAACCGTCCTGGTGAATGATGATCCGCTCGTGCAGCAAGGCTGGGTGGGTTATTCGATTGTTGTGAATTTGGAGCTCGGAGGAGAATTGCCATAGTAGGGAAAGCAAAGCGTAGCACATCTATAATAGACCGGCGCGCATGAAAATATTGTTTCGTGATCAGGAGCCAACAATAATTGAGACCGAGCAGTCCGTAGGATCGAAGTGTTCTAGTGACTCAGTAGCAGTTGGACGGTAAATTCTTGGATGAGGATTGGACTGGATATTTTATCCTGTTTCGTCATCTTAGCTCAAGCGCACTTGGGTCCAGATTTGTTAATTAGGCACGCGACCAAATACTTCCAGCCGCCTTCTAACCGGATAACGTCCACAGGGACCATAAATTTGGTGTACTTTTTACGACACTACCACGTAAGAAGTACTGATTCTCCACAGGCAACAGAACTTAAAAAAGACGGACTTTCCAGTGTCGTCAAGATCATAGGAAGTGTTGGTGTGGGGAAGGCCATTGATAACCTTGAACGGAGTGATTGACTTAGGTGAATAGGTATAAAAGGCCGAAGGGCACCTTCTCGAGCTGTAGACTTGTGTCCTTTCATAAAACCACGTACCAATTCACAATCATATGCTACAGACATGTCCACCGTATTTTCATCACTTCCCATTATCTCTCTTTCAGTACTTTGCTCTTCTTCCCCGAACGAGGATGAGCTCGTAACTTTATCCGCACAGCTCGACGAAGCTTTTTCAACAACCGGGTTTGCATATGTAACAGACCTACCTCTCACATACACTCATGATGATGTGTTCGGAATTTGCAACGACTTTTTCGGTGAAGACGGACTGTCGACGAAGGAGAAAATGAGATTGGCCAAGAAAACGTTTGTCGAGAGCAACAACAATACATATCGGGGGTTTGTCGCTCGATTTTGATTGCAGCAGTCGTCTAACCATACGTAAAGATACTTTCCTCCTCTGCCGGGCGCCGACAATTTGAAGGAAGGGTTTGAGTTAGGCTCACCTGATCAGTCAGCTAACGCTTCGTTTTCTCTCACGAATACTAAGTTCAACCTCACTGAGCCTAATGTCTTTCCTGAATCTCGTCCATCATTCAGAGCCCGTTGCGAGATTCTCCACGAGGAACTGCAAAGTCTTTCTGCTCGGCTGTTGTCCCTCCTTGCAATTGCATTGCGAAAGCCGCCGTCATTCTTCAATCATTATCTGGTCGACTCCCTCAGTACTCTCAGACTCCTTCACTATCCACCTGTACCTGCGACTAGACAGCAAGAACTAATTTGTACACCGCATACTGATTCGGGCATTCTCACCCTGCTTCATCAAGACAAGACTGGTGGACTGGAAGTAAGAAACAGTAGTGGAGATTGGGTGCCAGCGCCTTATGTTCCCGGAAGTATGGTGATCAACATCGGGGATTTAATGGCAAAAGTCAGTGGAGGTCGATGGGTTGCCACGTTTCACCGAGTCAAATCAGCTAAGCAGGAGGGTGCAGACGCTGCCAAAGGCAGGTACTCAGTACCTTTCTTCTTCGAGCCGGGCTTCGATTGTGTGGTTAAGAGTGTGGAGGGTGATGAAGTGATCTACGGCCCACACGTATTAGAGAAGATGAAAGGCTGGGTAGAATTTCAAGATGTGAAACCAGATTCTCCGCACGTGATAATGCCTGAACAGCAGGTATTAGAAGCTTTCTAATGGTATGCGGATGTTACATGCAAGGGTCAGAAGCTCCGCAGCTCTAGGCGGCAACATCTCATGCTGTTACGATGCAAGCAATTTCAAAATTAAGATAGTCAATACCACTAGAGGAGTTGAATCGAGCTGAATCTGGCTGTTGAAATTTAGTTTGTGATTAGAACCTGTCTCGATCACTGTCGATAAATGGAGATGGCTCGTCAGCTCTCTCCAGGACATCTAGTCAGGAGTAACATGCAAAAAGAGAGTAACAGCGGTGCAGTCAGCGGTGAGCTGGCAATCTTACACGAGGAAGTCATTAATGAGAGTATCTCGTGTTGAGGTAGCTTTTCTTATGATCTTTGATAGTGAGTGTTCGTGGCCGTTCTGGATCATGTGTATCAGATTGTCAGCAAGGATCGAGAGGCGGTGGGAAGATCCAGATCCTGATCTCTCAAATCGACTAGATTCTTTTCAAACACCCTAAGAAGCTATCATGGTAGGATCTCTATCCTCAAGCACCTTCTTTAAAGAGTCTGAGTACCCTCCAACAGAAGACATTCATCGGCTCGCTAGAGCACAAGAGGGGCGAATATCAGGGAGAAGGGGAGGGAACCAACAAGATTCATGACGTAGAACAGAGAACGATGTTATATATACCCTCCCATACTAGCAGATACTTCAGCACGTTTCGTTGTGATTGCGAGAACGCTCGGGAGATGCCCAGAACGCTCAGACGGCCATATAGTGCTGGGGATTCGAGCTTTATTCCACCGTGGGTGGAGCAAAACCAACAATGAGGCATTGCCCAGGAAAAGTAATCTACTTTCCGGCCAAGTGTACCGAGCGACCGAATCGGATTGCATCAGGCAAGCGCCAACCAGCGAAAATGTTGCACAGCAGTAACAATTAGCCAAAATCCACCACGTCCCGGCGGCGTGGTCGACCTAAGCGTTGGCTCGCAGTAGCCAGCCTGCTGGGTCGGGTCTATCCATTTTCAACATCCCGTTTCCCGCTGCTGGCTGAATTTTGAAAAAAGCGCTTTTGGCGCGACCTGCAACCTGTCTGCATGCCTCTCTGTTCGCTTTGGAGATTTGCTTAGTGGTTGGATTACTGTCGCTTATAGCATGCATCAGATCATCTCTTAAACTTTCACTTCTTCTAGTAGATTACCTGCATACTTAGAGTGGAGATTGCGCAATCCGCAATCTGGCTTGTCAAACCAGGACGCTTAGTACTCTCCCAAGAGCCTCTTTGACAACCCCTTTTGCGAAAAGCACACCGGATCACAGGGGGGAAGATCCTATAGGCTACTCATATGCATCCAAAGCGAGTTGTCACTACGTTTTGAGCACATCGAGTAGGTAGGGTTTCGATCAGAGATCTTTGGTTCACCATGTCGAAAAGCATCTACTGCGTGGGTTGAGTCAGTAACAGGCATGATCATCGAGAGGCTCCGTGCATTCAAGTGGCTCACCGCTTGGGTGACAAAGCATACAATGAGCCCTAAGGATCAAGATGCCCTTGTAGTGTCCCGTCCGGAAAGGCTTACCCGAGCTTATTGCCAGCTGTCAAACAAGGTTATTTGCATCTGCTCGGACGAGGTTTCGATCACAAATCTGTCGCCATGGCCTCGGGTCCTGCTGAACTTGGTTGTGGTTGGCTCGGCTCGTAGATATGAGCTTGTGTCTCGCAGATGGGCTTCAGCAACAAGGCTGTCTACGCGCTCGTAATCTGCTAATGTGCTTCGCCACATTTGATTACACCTTTTGACATGCTGGCAAGCATCCTATTGGATTGGTTTTGCGGCATTTCTAGGGTTTCCGTTGCATCGGGCCCGTGGCTTTCACGGTGAGCCTCCATGCTCTACAGTATCAACCCGTTCTATTGGGATGCCTGACGTTGTCTCAGACGTTCTTTAGTGGCTGACTCTGGTCACGGAATAGGTTAGGGTGCCATTCTACCGGGTCTACAAGGTAGATTACAATGGTGATACGTTCTTGGTGACCTTCCTGCCGGTAAGTCTTTCCAGTTATTACTCCAAGCTAGCTCTTGTCCTCCTGCACCGCTAAGGGGCCCTTCGCTTGACCCTCCCTTGTATGTAGGAACTCCAGCAGATACCTCCCGCTCCAAGATTCTGGGGGTTCACTCCTCCTCACCCCCTTTGCTTTTCCCGTCACGGTACTTCTCTCCCAATAAGGGATACAGATTATCAGCTAATGTGGCACGGTCACCACCCGTCTCTCCCCCTTTGGTGATCCTCGAGGGTGCTTGGCCGTCCAATAAACCCAATTGTCGGCCGCTCATCCTCGATAAAGGTATCAAATGCCGATTCCAAGTGTTCAGTCTAATCAGTCGTTATTTCCGCTGCCTTAACTCTACGTCTTCGCTACAATGCTGGACTAGTAGCTCGTTGCTTTGTGTTCTTCCTTAATTTCCTATTATGCCCACCCGCAATTGGCCTCGGCTATGTCGAGACACTCCTATACTATGCTACAGCTCTGACCCTGCAGGTATCGAGTTGGAGAAGACCAAAGACGTCGGGTAATCTGTTATATGCTGGCGCTCTGCCAGCTTGCCTACTAAGTCTTTCTTATTGCAGGAGCCTCACCGAAGTTGCTTACTATCCTCCAATTCTTGTTGATATTTTCGCTCTTCACTTGATTTCGAGTCAAGTCAGCGTGATCCTCTCCCAGCTTGCCAAGGCCACTCTCTGTTGGTGAAGTTGTGTCAATTTTGGAACCCATTCTTTATAGAAAGCGACTGTGTGTCGCACTTTTTACCTGATCTTGCCAGTATGAGCAATGCCAACAAGGGAGTGCCGGCAGACGATGTCAAAAAAAGCAGCATGAATGTGTATGTCTCCATTCCTCTCAAGAATTCAGACCGCTTTGCTTACGCTTAGACAGTGATTCTTCATCTCTTGCTAAATTATCCCCCAAGGACACCGCCAACTTTCATTGTGTGCAACAAGTACAAAAGGATCAAAAGCGTCAAGGCGTTTTGCCTAGTACTAGTAGACAGATTTGCGATGCTGTCGACTCAGAACAACTGCGGAGTTGGTTATATGAGAGCTCGAACGAGAATATCACCTTGGCTGAGAGGCTTGAGAAAGGCAAAAGGGGACGTGGCCACCTTGCGGAGTTCAAAGACAGTTTGAAGCTGTGATCGTGTAATTCGCATAGTCAACATCAAATGGGTGGTCCGAACTCAAACTGGGCACTTGCTATCCAGGCTATAGCTTATTCAAGGTTGATGTCTGCAAAAGCAACAGCGTCCCTCAGCCCGCGCAACGTGGACATTGATATCCTAGGGAAGATTAAGATCCTAGTTGTCAGTGCTGCCCGGACGTTTCTTCGGGCTGCTGATACGAATGATGCACTACTTGCTAGCTTGATACTTGCATTTATTCAGAGTGGCATTAGTCTACTGGTGGTATTTTGCTTTCAATTGACCCTTGCAATTGATGATAATTGTCGGCCGAGCTTGTAGTATTCTTTTTGCTTGCTTTACGCACTTTCTCCGAGTTGAATTTGTAACAAAGTTTTATGCATCAGACAAGATAGCACTTTCAATATGCTCGCTTCAGCACCCATGCATGCCAGATGTATTCAGGGAGAAATGGCAGCAAGGAAGGCTCGTGTAACTTAACTCAACACTCTAGAAGCCGGCCCATCGAATTACCTAGAGCGAGCATGCTTCAGGAATATTGATCCCGCACAGCATACCTTGGCAAATGAACAAACTGCAGTTGTCTGCCGCCCCTGACTCATGCCAGACGCCCAGCTTTGCTTAAAGAAAGAGATCTCCTTGAGGAAGGTCATGGGTCGGAAGGGAAAGGCGGACCACAATTGACCAACAAGGCTACTGCGCTATTCCTCATACTTCGATACTCTTGGGGGCCTCATAGGCCTGCTTTAAACATTTGAAATTTCAGTGCGGAGATCATGACTTTATACCACATCTAGTAGTGCATTCGTCCATCAATATGCATGCGCCCTTGAGTGCCTCACTGCAACAAGCTTCAGGGGAGCCTTCCTAAACAATTTCATGCTTGTTTGTGCGCTTTAAAAAATCGCCCCCGGTAATTACTTCAGCAGTCCAAGGCCGTGATGAGACACACTCTGATGAATTCTGCAATAGACCGCTCGGTAACTTGAGAGGTGAACAGCCCATTCTTAATGGGCGAATCCGCTGGGACCGCTCTGCGATAACACAAGATCGAGGGGATGAAATAGAACTGTCAAGAGAAGGATCATAGCAACCCCTCACTGAAGTTGGTAGTTGCGCCTGCCCACACCTAACGAACCCTGCCCTGTTACGTCTGTTAACCCCTGCCCCTGTTTTGGTGGCGGTGCCAGCCGGCACACAACAGCCCCTTCTTCGACAATGGTGCTAAGTTCATCTGGAAGACCACAATTCGGACACTCAGCTCGCCATCAGCCACGAAACGAGAAACGGCCAGCAGACGACTGCTAAACGCCTCGTATCGACCATGTAAGTCAATGTGCTGTTTTTGTGTCTCGGCACGAATGAGCTCCCACGTATCGCATTAGCTCCGGTGACGTCCCGAGTCTAGTAAGTTCATATAGGCTGGCGTTGCGGTGTACCGTTAATCCCTCGAATTATTCAGACAAGGTCGATGGCGGGTGCAGTTGATCAGCCCCTCCGCGACAAAGCATGCTTGGTAATGCTCGCATGTGGCTTGAGGGCTGTGCGTGAGCCACAGTCTTAGAAGTTTGCTGTCTGTGGGCTGAGCTGAAGCTGGAGATAGGGAGTGGGATGCTTCCACGCCTTGGGTTTTCTGCTAAACTTCGCCAGCTATCATATTTCTCTTCGGATATGGACATTCTTCTTGTTGGGGCGAAGTTCGAAGACATCGATCTCACATCGATCTTATGTATGAATCAGAAACTTGAGCACAAAACCGTTTCCGGAATCGCAAGGCTGGTTATCATTCGTGCCCGTCTACCGAGTTGGTGGGCACTGCCTCGCAGCAGCTGACTACAACAGCTAAAATGCCAAGCATACAGCCTTACATAGATCGATACAAAACCACATACCGTGCTTTCTAGAATTTTGCAAGCCGAATTGATCAAGGATGTCTTTCGGGTACTCTGTTGGCGATATCATCGTACTTGTTCAACTTGCTCGCAAGAATTACCGCAACTGTAGGGAAGCTGGCGGCGAATATCTGGAGATAGCGACAGAAGTCCGAAGCCTTCACGGAGTGCTCAAATCTGTTCATAACGAGGCAAGGAGGCCTGATTCGAGTTTAGCTCGTTCGAACCCAGCAACAGCTTCCAGTCTCGTAGGCATAATACAGGGATGTCGTGGAGTCCTCGAAAACCTCGACCAACTACTCACCAAATACAATACGCTGCAAGATGGAGCCGAGGGGAGCCGGGCCAAGAAGATCTGGCATCGACTTCGGTTTGGGGCTGAAATCGGCGAGCTTAGCAAATACCGAGCGAAACTTGTCACGTATACTTCTATGCTCGCGGTGTTCTTGGATTCGCTGCAGTTAGCTGCTACAGACAGAGTGGACAACAGAGTGGAAGCTGGCTTTGCTAAAGTGCTTGATCGTATGGATGGATTCGAGGAGATGAGAAAGGCGGTCTTGAACATTGCTACTCAAGCACGCACAGCACAGAGATTTGGCTCTGTGTCTGTTCTTGATTCTCAATTGTCGTTATCCACGTATGCAGGGGACGATAAAGATGTTTGGAGACGTTTCCGCACCGAAATGATAGCAAGGGGCTTCCGTAGTGACTCACTCGATCGGCATATGGATGTTCTACAAGCATACATGCTGAGACTGGACCGGAGTGGAGTCCTAGACGACGCTGCAACTCAGTCAGCTGCTAGTAGTCCTCCTTGGTGGGCAAATGCTAGCTTCCGTACGACAAGCGCATCTTTGTCTAAAACTGAGGTAGAATATGGAATCGCAGAGAATGATCTCGGATCGGGCTCACAGTTTGACCAGCAAGTACTGAGCGAGGTTGCCACTCAAGAAAACGAGACACAGGGGCCGAAGCCTCTGAAACAGGTCTTTTCTCAATTAGAGGAAACATTCCCAGAGAACGATCTACACGCTCATGCTGGTCTCACTTCTGCCGCACTAGACATTTCTTCAGATCATTTGGGAAGCACGGTAGAGCCAAAGCTCAATACGGAACCGCCACCCCAAAACCACGTCTCAAATGACAAGAATGGATCCAGATCGCCTTCTCCAGCAAAATTAGAGTCTCAGTCACATATCACAGATACTGCGCGTGAAGAACCAACTCCTCCTGCCCCTTACGCCGAGTCTTATTATTCAGAAGATGAAGATCTTCCCGCAGTCTCTAGTCGCTTATCTTTACAAAACTCTTCGCCAAGTGAACATTTAAATCCTAAGGAAGATACAGCCCAGAATATATCAGGTCTTTCACCAGTGCCTTCAACACACCCAGACTCAAGGCGGGACTTACCAAATCCAGGTTTTCAAAAATCCTTCGGAGCAGAGGATTCAAATTGGGGAGTCAAGGCATCGACAAGAGCTTTGTCAAATCTAGAGGAATCGTATCCATCAGGAAGAAATCCGGACCGAGAAGTCACAGAAGTAGACGAAGCACTTTTAATGAAAGTTTATCAGTCACTTGCCTCAGATGAGGATAGGGAACGGATTGCAAATTTGATGTTACAGTTGGAGAAACTCAGAACGTCAGGACACACTTTAGACGAGATTGAAGGAGCGGATAGAGATTTGTCAGATATGAAGAGCCTCAATTCACCGGAAAGAGCTTCGCGTATGAAGAATGATTCAAAGGAAGCAGTCTCTCATGATTCGAACACACCTTATTCATCCGGAAAAGCCACGAATGACGAAAGACGGGCTCAAAATGCCATATCACATTCGGATGAGTCATACCCGCTTGGAGGAACTCCGGACGAGGAAGTCGAACGATCAGAAGGAGCTTCGAGTAAAGAAGTCGGGCAGACGGGAAGAGACTGGTCACTTTTGGAGAATTTTCACCGGCCAGAAGATTATTCAAGTGCGGAAAGCGAAGCAATACGAAGAAAATTTCTCCAACTGGAAGAACTCTATCAGACGGGGCGAGTTACTGATGAGGAAGCCGATCTGAGGCGGAGATTTTTGTCACAGCTGATGAGAGACGTCACAGCGGCGGACTTGCAGAAACAAGCCGGTCTGAAGTATACAGTCTTGGTAGAGTTGGTGAAAGAGAAGACTAAGGCACCGATTTTGGAGGAGCAAACGAGCCGCCATTTAGAGAAGGAAGAAGGACGACGAAAGCGAGATGCCGGGGAAGAGGGAGGAAAAGATTCCCCTCGACCGAACAAAGAGTCATCTAATGATGATGACGATCATCACCACTACAGTCCTCTCACCGAGGAGAAGACGAACAAGCGCGTGAGATTCGACACGAGCACTAGCTCCATCCATCATCTAAGATACGAACCCTCAATCTCAGACTCCGACACAGACCCAGACTCAGGAAATCTACGATCCCGATCTAGAGCTCGATCTGGATCACGTGGAACCACAGCAGCGGAGAAACCAGACGCCTCGCATGCGCTTAAGGCAGGCATCTTGGCCGCAGCCACCGAGGCGTTTCGTGTACGGAAAGAGCCGGGCGGCTGGGATGAGAAGAAGTGGGCGCGCGTGCTGGGTGCGGCGGCCGGGGCAGCGGGTAGGGAGCGTTTGATGCCAGGGAAGCTTGAGGTTGTGAGATTTGGTGGGGGGGCGGGGTGGAAATAATGAGTGATGGGGGAAAGGGGAGGGGATGATGAAGTATTTCAGGATATTCTATAGCTGGCGAAGGGGTCAAGGTTAAGGCGTTTGAGCGCTACGGTCGATTTGCTATCTATATTATACCCGCACTGTACAGCTACCGCACTGTACAGCCACCAGAGTATCTATCCAGTCCAATTTATACCTCGTTTATAAAACAAAAAAAGAAAACCTGGAGAATCCTTTTTGCATAGCGAGAGAGCGGATTTCCCCCCTAAGGAATTGTGATTAGAGAGAGCGGAATAGGAAATAGGAGGGGCATCGGATTATACGATACATTGCTGAATTTGAACGAACTGAACGAAACGAACGAACTGAATGAATGGAAGGTATATATGTAAAATGTGTAAAATCACAGTTAATCCAGCCTTTTCACAACAAGAGAGATAAAAAAAAAAGTAGCCCAAAATACACATCCCAGTACGATTAAGTAAGCACGAACTATCCCCATAGTTACATACCATATAAAAAGTAAAAGGGTACTCAAAACCCCAAAAAAAAACCTCACGAAAAACGAAAAAGGAAATCTCCTTGCACAAGCTCAAAATTTTAGACCTCCTCGTGGGGGGAAGGGGGCTTTTCTTTCTTTCAGAGTAATAAAAGATACAGAGATATATGGTCTTTTTGGGGGATATAGCTAGCTAGCTAGCTGGCTTATCTATCTGCTGTGATAAGAGTCCAAGCAAGCCATAGGTAGGTAGGTACGTTTCTCTAGCTGGCTGGCTAGCTAGCTGAGCCTACTCTACCCTACCTCAGATATACACATACATATGACTGATGAAACTGGGCGTGTGATGTGATGTGATGTGATGTGATATGATATGATGCTCACAAAAACAAAAATCGAGCTGCAACACCCCCCATCCATCCATCCATCCCCATGTATATCGCATTCGTATTGTTATTGACTTTCTCTCCCAAGCAACCTGCCTCAGAAGGAAGGAGAACCTTAATTCCCCTGTCTTCTTCTCCTTCTCCTCCTTTCATGTATACGTTGAAAATTGTATACTGATTTCCCCATATCCCATATCCCCTTGCCCCAAGTCCAGTCCAGAACGCCGAGACATGGAAAACATGTAACACATGGAAACATTTACATGCATGCATGCATGCTCCTTCGTAAAAGAAGAAAAAAGGATGCGGGTAGATGTGATGATTCTAAGGGATCTCCCCTTTTCTTCCAAGAAAAACGCCGTTTACCGATGAACTCCCCCTCCCAAATTTGCCCCCGGAGAGACGTTGTCGTATTCGTCTATATGGTGGAAATATATGCATTTGATTCTTTGCCCTGCCCCCCGGCATTCTCCCATTACACCATTACATTACGTATGTATTCGTACGGGGCCTTTAGTTGTTTTTCTTTTTCGTTTTCTTTCAACAGCCCGTGAGTTTGTTTGTTGGCCAGCCATACCCGGTTTCATTCCACATCTATTGTAAAAAAAAAATTAGTATTAAGTCTATTGATTTGTAGATCCACCAAGAAAGGGAGAAAAAAAACATACCGTGAGATTATAATTATTGTATGCCACCGGGTGGTCCTTGATGTACTCCGTTGTTGGGTATCCCGGCGGGTCACATGTTAACATTTCCTGGCCCTCCTTCTGATAGACCCGCACATAGTCCACATGCATGATGGTAGGGAACTTCAAGTTCGCCATGTCAATCTGCGTCCAAGCCGAGGAGAAGCCAAGGTTGAGAACCACTGACATGGGCTCTTCCGAGATGACGCGCTGGCCTACATTGCCGTTGGGACCGATGCCGCGGCCGTCGAGGATGAAAGATGGGTCTTCACCGACGAACCAGGCGATCTTACCACTGGATGTTCCAGGAATGTATTCGAAGGCGTATTTTTGGTAAGCTACCTCATCGTACCACTCATTGTTTAGGAGTGTCGTGGCACTGACAGCTTGCTGGAAGGGCCCGCCGCAGTATGCATTCATTTGGGTTGTCTCGTAATTTGGCATGGCTAGATAATCCGAGTCTGGTCTGTAGAAGACGTCAAAGGGCGCTACCTGGAAACTCTGGGTCACGACTCCAATCCTGTTGGTGGGGTCGACTGATCCTTCGAAGATATCGATTTCCGGGGCGCCTCGGCCAGTTCCTGGGCTTGGGTGATCTTCGCCTTTGCAAGTACATGAATTGAGCTTCTGGCCTGGCAGATGCGATATCCCGTTCGGGTCAGATTGATTGGGCGTAATACCCGCATCGCAAGTGTTGTACGTATACGGCCATACCCCTTCCGTCGTAGCCTTGTACCCTGGACGCCCAAGATTTCCCATTGACCACGCACCCGGCCAAAGACCAGGAACTCCAGCTGGTCCAGCCAAAGAGACTGACACCTCAAATACCCCGCCTTTGAAGCACATCTGATTCCAGCTATTCAACATGCCGGATCGATATTGGAGCCCGTGGTTGGGGAATTGGTCCAATCTCAGCTGCAACGTACCTCCGTCTGTTGTAATCGCATCCGGATCATACCATTCGAAGTCTTGAGTGGATCCATACCACAAATCCGCTCCAAAAAAGTAGGGATCATCTCCGGGATAGAACGTCCGATTATTGTCATTGAACTCGTCACTAAACACCAAGTTGAGGGTGGAGCCATCAAATGTGCTTTCCCTCGTCATTGCGCTTTTTGGTGTATCCGGATCAATTGCTCCTTGCCGCACATTTTGCAATAACGGGTAGGAATTGTTATTGACGTGCGCCCAGGATGGTCCATTATCGACAACGTATGTCCCGCCGAAAGGAGATATTATATTTGTCGAGTACGTGAGAATAGGCAGAATGATGAACACACAGACGAGACCAAGTACCAGAAGGATACCTCCGATGGTGCTGACCACTTGCCTCCTGTTGAAATAATCTCTCCAATGGGCTTTATAGACCAGGTCGTCATCATCCGCCGGCATATGCAATTTGTCATCCTCTTCAATCTCATTGTTGTAGAGAATGAAGCCCTTCTCCCCTCCATAATATGGGTCAAAAACTCCAATGCTGTCATCCGGGTATCCATATTTCTCCAGATCAGCTTGGGAATCGTTGAATGGGTTGTTAGTTGTCGTTCGCAGTAACGACACTTCTGAAGTTGCGGCGGTGGCACCTGGTGGCCTCGAGTTTGCTCTAAGATTAAGTGTCGAAGCTGTTGGAGGATACCTCGAGTAATCCCGCCCCAGGTCTTTCAAATTTCTTGGTGTACCCGGCGGCGACAAATCTCCCAGGGCAGCTGCCGATTTCTGCCTCAATAATTGTTGGGGTAGTGAGGTATTATTGATCTTCCTTCCCCTCACAGAGGATGAATTGTTCGAACTCTGAGTTCGAGACGCCTCACCCGATGACGATGAATCTCTCTTTGATATACCGTCTGAAGTATCCCCACTCTCTTCATGATCAGCTGTCGAGGACTGCGAGGACGACGGATTTAAGGGCGACGGCACGGCTGGTACGTATGATGATCGCCTATTCAAGCTCGTCGCAGATAGTCGTCTCTCCAGTCGAGATGCATCCGAGTTCGACGCAGCGTGTAGACTGGCTCGCCGTGATGCAATTGGCGTCGGGCTCATGGACGGTGTGTCGAAGGGATTTCTATCAAAGAGAAGAGAAGGTTCTGGGGGAGTAGTAGGCGCCATCTCCTGGACTTTTCCCGATTCTGGTCCTCGGTCCGCCATTTCTGCTGAATTTCCTGACAGTGCGATGGTGTGGAAATTCTTTCAATCAAATCTGATAAACAAATTGACCCGCGATTTTGCATGCGTTTTCCATCGTCGTCGCCGAATGTATAGATCGAGACGTGACGCGAACAATTACTATATGGAACGACGATTTGGACTTGCAAGTGGTAGTCCGCGCCAAGTGGAGAGATTTGAGGAGTCGGTAACGAAGGTGATACAGTGACTCGTGACAGTTTCGAGAGAGAGAGATGGTATGAGCCTGGCGAGTACGATTCGAAATATATTCCTGGGTTTGGTTGCTGGAGCGCCCGGGGTCTGGGGAGATAAGAAGTCAAGGATTAGAGCAGCCCGCCCCTTCCAAATTGGATGGACTGATGAACGAAAGTGGGTATTGATGAACAGAGCTGATCTGATCTGCAGCGAGTGACAGAACAGACGATGCGTAGGTATTACTGTAGATAAAAAAAATTTCTTCTTCCTTCTCGTCGTCGTAGAAAAGCGACCGTGGGGGGGGAGAGGGGAGTAGGGGAGTAGTGGAGGAGACGCGTGAGGTCGAGGATGGAGATGAAGAAAGGGAGGAAAAGTCAGGTAACGGGGACGTGGACGTGGACGTGACAGACAAGTCAGCTCGCAGGCTATTATTCACAAACGGTGCTCGGGTGAAGTGAGGGAGAGAGAGAAGCGAGAGAGGGCGAGAGAAGGAGGGAAAGATACCCGCGCCTTGGGTGGTAAGGTGGTAAGCTACTATAGACGGCGTCGGATATACCTCGAGTAGGGCAAAAAGGGAAAAAAGTTAGTGAGCTCAACCTATCATGGTTGGGTCTGGGCAGGCAGAGGGAGAGGGAGTGGAGGGAGTGGAGGGAGTGGAGTGGCAAGTGGGGAGTGAGATGAGATGAGATGAGATGAGATGAGACGATGAGGATGAGGTGAGGGAGGGAGTGAGATGTGGATGTGGATGTGCGCGGATGATAGACATGAGAGGAGGAGCATGGGGGGACGCGAACTCTCTTTCTCTTTCTCTGTATGTATGTGTCTTTCTCTCTCTCGCACACTCACACTCACACTCACACTCACTCACTCACTCACATACTCACATACTCAACCACACATACTCTCACACTCACACTCACACTCACTCACATACTCAACCACACATACTCTCTCACTCACTCTTCACTGTAGAGAATAAGGAGACTGCCAGACTGGACTGGAACTGGAACTGGAACTGGACTAGCCCAGCCTGAACAACACAACCGCGAAGAATGGATCCCAAGCCCAAGCCAGGGTAGGGCAACGATTATCAAGACCATCTCACTGCCACGGCCACCTATCACCACCGGTTGCAACCTTCATCCCAGCACGGCTCTTGTCCAGTCGGCCATTTGTAGTTAGACAGGCGACAGGCGACAGCCACTGGGTACTGCACTGGGTACTGGGCACCGGGCAGTAGTGGGCAGCCGCCGTGTTAACCGCTCAGGGGCAACCCATGGATGGGATACGCTGGATGACGAAATGGTCGTCCATGTCCATCTATCTCCAAGTAGTACAGTACGATAAAGTTAAAAGTACCGTGCGTTGGAATCAAGTATTTAAGCTGGAGCGCCAAGTTAAAGTTCAGTTTCAGCAGCAGTAGTAATAACAATAATGATAATAGTAGCAATAATAACAGCAATGATGGTTATGATAATAATAGCAACAGCAGCAAACAAGATGTCCTCGTATCGCATGGTCAATCAAGCAATCAATCACCCAAACAAGATCGCCTCGTTATCGCGCCGATAGCCATGTCGTATTGTGTGTGCAAATAGAGTTGCGGGACTGTGCCCCAAAGGACCCGTCGCCTGTTGGATGGTCAATGGTCGTCCCTCGCCCTCTCTCGCCTCTCGTTCTCTCGCCATCTTCGCCTCTTTGTTGCGTCGGCGAACTCTGCCTCTGCCTCTGCGTCTTCCTCTTCCTCCTTCGTGAAAGTGGAGTGGAACATGCAGCCAGCCATCCATCCCCCACCCACCATCCATCATTGATCAGCCACCAAGCGACCAATGGCACCGCGTTCGTATCCCCAGCCACTTCATCCCTGTCCAAAGCTTCTTCTCCAGATCGTCAACCAAGCCGAGTCAAATCGAGTCAAGCCGAGTCAAATCGAGTCGAGTCGAGTCGAGTCGCGTCGGCGTGCTGAGTAAACACTGCTGCATGCGAGCACGACGTTACCCCGTTACCTGCAGCTTCGGCGGAAGAGTCTGAGGAAGACCACTAGTTGGACAAACTCTTCGCACAAACTCCCCTCCTGTCCACACTTGCTCCACTCTCATTCTACACAAAAAACTCTCACAAAGTACAGTACACACCAAAAAACCCTTCGATACCATGAACTCCGGGCAAAAAGAGCCTCAGGGGCACGGCACGGCACACACACACAAAATGCCAAGCGACCGTTTTCTTTCTGATCTACCAGATCGCCCCGGCACCTGGCCTGGGAATGAATCAGGCCCTGCAGAAGCGCGGAATCCTTCCAACGCTTAATGCTCCCTTCCACTGCCACTGCCACTGCCACTGCCACTGCCCCTCCAGGGATCAGGGCGAGACAGCAGAAGCAACAAAAAAGTTTATGTGCGTGTGTATGTGTATGTATGTGATGGTGGTGTGCGCTGCACCCTCATTGACGAACCAAAAAACCCCTCCCCTCCCCGTCCTCCCATCCGCGAAATCCTATACGTACCTTTTTCCGACGTACATCGTAATCGTACATGTACAGTACGCTGTTCGGGTTCGGGTAAGCGGTATATGAATTGTGAAAAAAAAAAAAAAGAGAGAAACAGAGACATAAAATACGTATTTACTTCTCTGTATATATCTGGGGGGGCCCAGTTTATTCTTTTGTAAATTCGATTGCGATCTGCAACAAACCAAGAGAGAGAGACACACGAAAAGAAAAAAACCCCAAACCTGAACCTGGGGCCTGGCTTGGGCTTGGGCCAGAGAGCAGCAGCAGCTCACACCTCTCGGCACGCCGTTCTGGGCCAAAAAAAGGGAGCCGCAGTGCCAGTGGTAGAGACCCTTCCCCTCCCCCCCCACACACACCCCGCCCTTCTTCTTGTAGTTGTTCTTTCGGACTTTATTTCCCCCCAAAAAGGTGATTTTTGTATAAGGATGCATTCTCATTGTCCGACGTGCAGGAAATTCTCCTTACTTGGCTTATACTTTTATTCTACTGATCTCTCAAAACACACACACACACACGGCAGAAAGAAAAACTGGGCGAAAAGAACAGGTAGGAGTTAACTTTTTTAAATTTTTTTTTTAATTTTCTTCCACCTTTTTTTCCGTGGGGGGTTTAATGTTAATTCATGGGGAGATGGAAAACAAGGCGCGGCGGGGGGACAGGGGGAGAGGGGGCCATGGCATGGCCATGGCACTGCGAAAAAGTGAGACCACCCGCGTATCTCTCAAAATGAATATCTTACAAACCGCGCCATAGAAGATAAAGAAGAAGAAGAAGAAAAAACAAAAAAAAAAAAGAATCTTCAAATGGAAATAGTGATATGCGTGCCGGGGAAAATATAAAAGTAAAAATATAAATATAAATATAAAAATAAATACTTTCCTAACATGAAGTAGAAACCCCGTGCGAGAATGCCCTCTCTGCTCTGCAGCTAGCTAGCTGGTGTTTGTGCTCTGCTCTGCACACAAAAAAAGCATGTCAGATTTTTGCTTTGCTTAGCCTACTACAGTACAGTACAAACCCCCCAACTAAATAGCGGGGTGAGAGAAACCCATGTTTCTTTATTTTTTTTTCTTCTCCTTGTGTCCGATTCCTGATTCTGATTCTTGGTTCTGGTTCTGGTTCTGGTTCTGGTTCCGGGGAAGGGAAGTTCCCGTCCGTTCCTACTATTACCATTCATATATCGAGAGGAAAAATTTCTTACTTTTTTTTTGGGGGGGTTTTTGATGGGAACATGCTTGAGTTTTCTGGGATCAGTGAGTGTACTACTGTACATGTGTTAGATATGTATGATGATGAACGATGATGAATGATAATGGAATAATAGGAGCCAAAATACCTGAGATATTAGTATGATCATTCTTCTCAAAGATTCTTCTTTGAGGTCCGTTTCGTGGGGGGGATAGGATAGGATAGGATAGGATCTTTTGCTTAGAGAAGGGGGGAAGAAGGAAAAAAAAGGATAAAAATTGTTGGAAAAGTTTTCTGTGGTTGGCTGATCACGATTTCATCTTCATCGGTTTACGAGGAGGAGGAGGAGGCTCATTTTCTGAGTCAGCTAGCTAGCCAGTCCTCCAGAGCACTATATTTATTTCGAATCCACAGCTTCAGGAATTATTCATTATTATCACCTGTACATATAACTATCCGAGCCACCACTATGGGGCTTAGAATTAGATTGTCTTTTTTTTTTTTCAAAGATCCTTTCCCCCCTTTCGCCTCCTCCAGTGAGCTAGCTTTTCACGGGAGAGAGAGAGATCACACGCTCACGCTCACGCTCAGTCCTCATCAATGCCCAACGCCCGCTTCAAGGAGTCCAGCTCTCTCTGCAAATGCTCAATCCCGCCCTGCAAGCCGCTCACCAGTCCATACACCTGTCTCTGCTTGGGTTTCGGCAGCATATCGATTAATGCCGTAGGTGCGGCCTTCTCGTCCATGACTACTACTACTTCCTCGCGCTTCGCCGGTTCTGTGCTGGTGGGGTATCTCGCTGCTCCATTACTATTACTGCTCGTATCTCCCCTGGATCCTTTCCTGTAGCTCTGAGCAGCGGCGGCGCTGGGCGACGGCTGGTTGACCGCTGCCCAGCCAATTGAATTGGGGTTGGTGTGCTCTGATGATGATGATGGGTACGTTGGTGGAGCGCTCTTTGTGCTGTTGCCTCCTCCGTTCACTAGCACCTGGGACCGTGGTGTCGGCGAGGATATGAGCGGATTGACGGTTGCCCAGGGTGTCTGTACAGTCTGGCTCATCTGCTGCCGAGCTTGTGCATCTCCGAGTTCCTGCTCCCACTGCGGTCTTGCGCTTTCCCATTCGGGGACTCTGTTGTCTTTAGGTGTCTCTGTCCGTCTGCGTTTAGACTTGGGGCCTTCTCTCGAAGGAGGCGGTTGTTGCTGTTGGGGACTGCCGTTGCTCAAGGGGACACCTCCTGAGCTTTCAGGAGCATCTATACGGGATTGTGTTAGCTTGGGAATCTTCGACAGCATTGGGTCTCGGGAGAATTTTGGAAGTAATATATACCATCATTCACTTTTATGCTACAGCGATTCGGCCGGCCGCTGAGTTGACAGCTTGCACATGCACCCTTGAAGAAGCCCTCTAGGGCAACGCATATACTGAACTTGCCGCGGCCGTTTGCGCAGCTGTTACATGGTGGCGACTGAACTTCCCCCCTCGTAGCGAGAAGACATCCAAATCTGATCTGCTTCCGCCGCGACTCTCCCCCCGTCTCATTATCTGCTCCTGGCTCAACTCCGGGTCTCCATGGCAGTGGGCGCTTCTCAGGCATCATCTGCAACCGCTCCTCCATCGTGAGTGCATTCACTCGTTGTCTCTGTCTCGTCGGCGCACGGTGGGTGGGGGTCCGGGCGGATTGCTCGGGGAATGAATGTGTTGGTGACTCTTCATCATCATCGTCCAGCGGAGCAGGGGATTCCAGGTGCTGGGGAGTGATGGCTGCAAGAATATGGTTGACTAGGGGCTCCAGTTCGGGAGACATGTCGCCTGGAGAGGAAGGTCGAGACCAGCCTTCGTTTTCGCCCTTGACGACGATCGTAGCACCGTGGTAGACGTCGTCGTCTTCGAGTTGCGGAGGCATTATAGGAAAAGATCGGACCATTTAAAAGGTGGGTGGCCTACTTTGGATAACAGTTACATGTGAGTCCAGAGTAGATGAGTGAATAATTGAGATCCCTGTAATAAAGCTCGAAGCCATCTGGAACCTCTGATCGGCGCATCGAAACACGCAGTTGGGATAGGTCATCCTCTAAAACTCAACTCTCCCTAAACCTAGTCATAGACAGCGGTGGACTTTCCGTAGGCCTAATTGGATTTGCAGCGAGTTGAGAGGGATGTTCTTTGTTAGTTGGCACCTGCGTGTTCTGGGATGGTAGCAAACACATCACTCCGCATTCGCCTATCAATGCACGGCTCGGCACATAGCTGCGGGCCACACATCAGGCTGAAATCCAGATGCCGAAACTTCGGTCTTTCTATCAAGTTTTCTATGCTCATAGATGAGCCTTGACCTGGCGATAATATACATCATTGAGTTGCGATCGTACTTCGTACATTGCACAAATCTGGCAATATTTGCCTTATTTCTGCTCTCTGGACTTTGGATTCGCCGAATCCAGTCCTTCCTTCTCTTCCTTCAGCTCCTTCTTTGCCCGCAAAGCCTTCTCTACCTGCCACACAGCCCGGTCTAGTTCCATATCCAACTCGGGCATTTTTAACGCTTCAGCTATTCTTTTGCCATCCGACTTATGGAGAACCAGCTTTTCCTCAGCTGAAGCCGAGCTCTCTGATGTCTTCTGCCCTGTTGCCCTAGATGCAGTATCAAACGGCCGCTTCCCAGTCGCATAAAGCTCATCGAGGATCTTCGACGGCTTAAGAGTAATGAGCTTGTTGTCGAGAAGGAACTCGATATGCTTCGACCCTGAGAATGCCCTCCAGTGCGACCAAGCTCTATAGACAAGGTAGAAAAAAGGTATATTGGGAATGCTAGAGCATTCTATGAGCTGATAGCCACGGGTATCGATGGAAGAGCACTTACACTGGTACTAATGCAAAGGGTATTGTAACCGGCATTCCCACCATGCACCAGATCATAGTCGATTTGTGAAGGCTTTGCCTCTCCGTACCCAGCTTTCTCAGTGCATCTCGGATGGAGTCCTCTGATAGAATCGTCTTAGGAAATGATACTTCAACGTCTTCCTTTCCGGAGAGTTCCTTCATCTGCCGCCGCGCAGACAGAGGAGGAATTGACTTCAGTCCCCATTCCTCGTATGGTATTCTCTTGAGAGCTGTGTTCCCGTAATCTACTAGTTTCCGTTGCCATCCAGATTCCTTCTTCTCCCAACCTGCCCATAAGTTTGCCGCCTTCGTTGTGCCCCAATCGAGCCAGCCTTGTTTCTGGGTGGTTGTGGTGATGCTGGGGCGCTGACAGTAAATAAGCGTTCGCCGCGTCGATATTGGAAGGAGGAAGAGCCGCATTGCAGAATTGGTTGACGACCGTGTCAACGGTGTCTCGTCGAGATGCAATGTGTCAAGGCATTCGCGTAACGTAGGAGGGTTGAAGTTTTGAATGTTTTGATCCTTGAGATAAATCCCATCCAAGCTCGAGGGCCTAACAATGACGCACGTACTTTTCTGAGTGGGCAGTTTCAACCCCTGTCAACGTTAAAATTCGAGGCTAGCCGTCAGCTGCGGATCATCAAATATCCTAGCGATCTGCTGTAGCCTTCCATTGATTACATCCGCTGAGCGTCAGCGTCTTAGTCCTTTCTTGTATCATATAATACACTCATTCTTTGAAAACGAGATGTCCTGGGTCTGGAGCTCCAAGTCGCGATAGCATTGTCGCATTGTCATCTTTTAGAGCGCAAGAGGCCCTCTGCGCTGCTCGAGTCCCGGCCCAAACTTCAAGGGCGCATACATGGCAACCTTAGAGAGAGACTTTGCAGAGGGATCCCACCCAGAGCCGCATCGTGTCCTTCAAGATGGCTTCTACCCTTCAAGAGGACAGGCTTCCACCTCCTCTTCATCCAGTGATGCCCCGATCAAGAGTCGGCGGGAACATCCTTATCGTCCCAAGGCACACTCTTCCTCCTCGACCAGCACTCGAGCGGAGAATTCTGCGGCGCAAAGAGATGTCAGGACCCTTCCTCGTAAGCATCACTTGTCTTCGAATCCGTTTGAGAAGCTAAAGATGTGGCAATAGCTTGGATAGACTCATTTGAGGAGGGAGATGTTTCGCAGCCTACAGATAGACTTCTTTCGTCACCGTCGCGAGCACACTCGGCTCAACACCATCATACAACTTCACAGCTCCATCGCAGAATATCTCAGGATGGTTTCGTGGATAATTATGAGGACATGCTGCACTTGCCCGGGAAGAAGCCAGAAACAGGACTTTTTGGCGGTCGTAGAGAGCCTGTGAGGGGAAGAAAGTGGGATTATGCAAGAGAGGGTGACCCGGTCATCATGCGTTACGACAACCTTCCCACTTCCTCACCGTGGCAGATGTATATCAAGTCTTCCATGTACGGACATTCCAATGGCGAAGACGTCAAGAGAGTTGATGAAGAATTCCTGCAGTCCCAGACTCCTGGCTATGAAAAACCCTGGCGAGGGGACATGGAAGAGGATGGAGACCCCGAGAAACATAATATTTCTAGTCTACTGCACAATAAGAGAAAGAGAAGGTCGCTGATAAAGCGATTGCAGGTTTGTGGTATCCCGTTCCTTGCCGCAAAGCGTACTAATACGGAGAAGCATATTCTGTTTTTGCATCCACTTGTTCCATTGGTCTTTCGGATCATTGTTCTCACAACGTCTACTATTGCTCTCGGCATGTCATCGTCGCTGCATCACCTGTCAAACAAATATAAATATCCTCAGGCTCCCTCCATAACCATGGCCATCGTTGTGGATATAGTCGCTATCCCATACATTCTTTACATCACGTGGGACGAATATACTGGCAAGCCGTTAGGTCTCAGATCTGCGAAAGCCAAGATCCGTCTAGTCTTGCTGGATTTGTTCTTCATTATATTTGAATCTGCTAATCTGGCATTGGCTTTTGAGGCACTTGCAGATGATACAGGAAGTTGCCAGTCGGGAAACAACGGATACAACTATGTCATCTGTGCTCGGATCAAAACTCTGTGTGCGATCCTTTTCGTGGCGTTGATTGCATGGTTTTTGACTTTTTCAGTGAGCATATTCAGGTATGGACTTCCTCCGGCCCTGTTTACCATACGGCTGACTTTTGCCCAGACTTGTTGAGCGAGTTGGCGGCAGGGAAGAGGAGGAATAAACAGGCATGGGGCGTAGAGAGTGATCTCCAGTCATTTGATTTGAAGAGATTGGAAACGAAAATGGGCATCGAATACGTAGCGTGAAGTCTTGGTCTTGGGCCACGCTCGGGTATAGGGCGTTGTACAAAGCACAGCCACATTGGTCGATTCAAATACAATAATGAGTAATGTATCCTGACTACTACCAGTTATTCTGCCAGAGTTGGCCCCTCATTTCCGTACAAAGGATCCCTTTCAAACCACTGAAGTCTCTGAATACTTCTGACCTTCTCCTCTTCTCCTTTCTTGCCATAACACATATCCCAGTTCTTTCCAATGGGATAACTCCCAACCATCTCAAATCCACTCCCATAATCCTCAAGTAGGCAGTGTGCCACGCCGGCTGGAACAACAATTGCATCACCCTTTTCAACTAGAGCCTCTACTCTACCTGGATTTTCCTCACCGCCAAAACCTATGTTGTTCAATTAAGTAGTTCCTTCGATATTCGTGAACACTTACAGAGCCTGGCTTTTCCCGAGAAGATACAAAGGACTTCGTGGGTTGTGCTGTGGAAATGAGTGGTGCTGTACATTGTGTACCGCCATTGTGGCGTCACGACTCCGATCGAGTTGAGGTGACCTTCTATAGCTGAAGCAGGTGTTGAAGATTGGAAGCAGGAGTGGTAGATCAAGAGCGGTTTAGATTGGAGAGAGGTATTAGGTATCAGGTTGTGGGCGGGGATTTGGTGGCGGGATACACGTAAAGAAGTCAAAGGTGCAAGGGATAGAGATTTCATGTTTCCAAAAACCTGAGGATGCTAGTAATTCAAGAAGAATCGAGACAATTAGCGAAGCTAGAATTATGAAAGATCTTCAGAAAGGCATCTGTCGAAATTGTACATTACGCAATATGTGCCCCGGAGTCTTCAACGTCACTTTTAGATTCTCCGGACTGAATAAATACTAATTGATCCAAGAAGAATAAAGATAAAAAAAGGTCCGTAATAAGTGAGTGTGAGAGTTAAAAAAGGTCCCAAACATATTGATATTTAGTTTCTTAAATCATGAAATACCAGTAATTAACTTGAACGCAGTCAATCGAAATCAGTAGTTGCGGTATTGCCTGAGGCCAACAATCTTCGCTGGAGCCTGCCCGTGAACCTCCATAGAGGGTTGCTGACTATTTCCAACCTCAGCTTCTCAAACCGACACCCACTTCTCCTTCTTCCTCTCGCAAGAGTCAGTCTGCTCTGGGATGCCGGTGCTCTGTTGTATGCACCTCTATTTATTCTCACTGACTGGTGTCCACATCCTATCCTTGGCGTGAGACTTCCCCAAAATCGCGTACCCTGTGAGCACGGTATCAGGTTCAGCGATCGCACGAACAGCCGCGAAAGGCTTGGGCCTTATCGGACCAGCTTCTTGACAGGAATCTAGCTCACGCGGCTCTTCCTGTCACTAATAGAAGCATCGACGGCGTATACAGAACTTCGACCTCCTGCCTAATCCTCCGCCTCCTCAACAATACTTCAGAACTTCCGACCTCCCCACCATGTCCGTCGCCACGAGGATGGCGGTCTCTATGCCGCCGGTGCCAAATAGGGAGGATCTTGATGCAACGTAGGCTTCCACTACCTACTGTAGTTCGCTCTTAGCCGTTCACAATATATTGACTTACGCCACAGATGGAAATACCTTGAGGCTGGTGTTGAGAGAATCATGATCAATCTACAGGAGGGAATAGACATGCAGACTGTAAGTCATACCCATCGCAAAGTTTGCAGATACTAATATTGCTGTCTACAGTACATGGGAGTCTACACGTGAGTGCTTCAAATGGCAGCTGTCAAACGCACTGCTTAATATCTTCTAGTGCCGTCCACAACTTCTGTACATCACAAAAAGCTGTCAGCAATTCTAGTAATGGAGGAGTCATTGGAGGCGCACATCGAGGAGGTGAGAGTGCCTGAACTTGTCACCGGAATATTAGAACTAACATTCGTACAGCTCACCTTCTGGGAGAAGACCTATATCAAAACCTTATCACATACCTTACAGGTTACCTCAGGAACCTCGTCAAGCTATCGAGATCACATACCGATGAAGCTCTTCTTAGTTTCTATATCCGAGAATGGGATCGATATACTACAGCCGCTAAGTATATCAACCATCTGTTCCGGTACCTCAACCGACATTGGGTCAAGCGCGAGATGGACGAGGGAAAGAAGAACATCTATGATGTCTACACATTACATCTGGTACAATGGCGGCAAACCTTGTTCAACGAAGTCCACGAAAAGGTTATGGCGGCTGTGCTAAAGATGGTTGAGAAACAACGAAACGGGGAGACTATTGAGCATGGTCAAATAAAGAGCATTGTCGATTCCTTCGTTTCTCTTGGCCTTGATGAGTCTGATCCTACAAAGTCCACTTTGGATGTCTACCGGTACAACTTTGAAAGACCATTCATAGAAGCAACTAAGGCTTTCTACCAAGCAGAATCTAAGCAGTTTGTGGCCGAGAACAGTATTGTCGAATACATGAAGAAGGCCGAAATTCGCTTGGACGAGGAAGAAGAACGTGTCAAGATGTACCTCCACCCAGACATCATTGTGCCTCTTAAAAAAGCCTGCAATACTGCTCTCATTTCAGACCATTCGACTATTCTGCGGGACGAGTTCCAGGTTCTGTTGGACAACGACAGATACGATGATATGGAGCGCATGTATAAGCTCCTTGCAAGAATCCCAGACGGACTTGACCCACTTCGAGCCAAATTTGAGGCTCATGTCCGAAGAGCTGGTCTCAACGCTGTCTCCAAAGTCGCAGTTGAGGCTGATAAGCTCGAGCCTAAGGTGTACATCGATGCGTTACTTGAGATTCACACTCAGTACCGAGGTCTCGTCAAGAAGGCTTTCCAAGACGAGCCTGAGTTCACAAGATCTCTTGACAATGCCTGTAGAGAATTTGTCAATCGCAACCCAGTTTGTAAATCAGGGTCCAATAAATCTCCAGAGCTACTGGCAAAGTATGCTGATGCTGTTCTCAGAAAGGGGACTAATGGCGCTGAAGAGAGCGATTTGGAGAACACCTTGAACCAGATCATGACCGTCTTCAAGTACATTGAGGATAAGGATGTTTTCCAGAAGTTCTACTCACGTATGCTGGCTCGTAGATTGATTCACACCACCTCTTCCTCAGACGATGCTGAGACTAGCATGATCAGCAAGCTGAAAGAACAGTGCGGCTATGAATATACGAATAAGCTCCAGCGTATGTTCCAGGACATGCAAATTTCCAAGGACCTGAATGGCGGGTATAAGGAGTTTGAGGCTAATCTCGTGGAGCCTGGTGACAGTCGGGGTGTTGACGCTTCATACTCCATCCTGGGCACTGGCTTCTGGCCCCTGAACGCGCCGCAGACCGACTTCACCCCCCCAGCAGAAATTGCCAAGGCTTATGAGCGCTTCCAAACGTTCTATGGCCAGAAGCATAGTGGTAGGAAGCTCACATGGCTCTGGCAGTTTTGCAAAGGCGAAGTCAAGGCCAACTACTGCAAAAACTCGAAAACTCCATATACATTCCAAGTCTCCACCTACCAGATGGCCGTCTTGTTGCTCTTCAATGAGAGTGATAAGAATAGCTATGATGATATTGCCAAGGCTACTCAGCTACAACCAGATGTTTTGGACCCAGCTTTGGGGATATTCTTGAAGGCTAAGGTCCTCCTCATGAGCCCAGAAGGTGACAAGCCCGGGCCGGGCAAGACTTTCAGCCTCAACTACGACTTCAAGAACAAGAAGTTCCGTATTAATCTAAACATTGCCGTCAAGTCGGAGCAGAAGCAAGAGGTCGAGGATACACACAAGACAATTGAGGAAGACCGCAAATTACTCATGCAGGTAAGTGAACTCAATTGCTGCAAGCACAACCATTTACTGATTTGGTATCTAGTCCGCCATTGTGCGTATCATGAAGGCTCGGAAGAAGATGAAGCATAGTCAGCTTGTGTCAGAGTGCATCAACCAAATCAGAACTCGCTTTGTGCCGAAGATCCCCGATATCAAGAAGTGTATTGACATCCTGCTGGAGAAGGAATACCTGGAGCGTTTAGACGATGACGAGCTCGGCTACCTGGCATAAAATTGTTTCGTCCCCTTACATCTCTTGCAAATTGGTCATGGTGTCTAGATACCCGGGTAGGTCAGATGCTATTAACGGGATAGTTTACGACGGGACAGATGGATCTCGATTGCATTTCGTCAACTGTATCTTTGAGAGGTTGCTGCAACCGCTTGGCAAGAACCTCAAAATATCTTCCTCCTTATCTCAACACAGCCATGTCGATAATGACGCTGGACGATTCTCTTTTTACCATGGCAAAGGCATTGCATTGCTCGGGACAGGAGGAGTTGTAAACTTTGGCGGGACTGATGGTAGATAGCAGGAGGTGAAATATCATCTGCGGACTTATCAGATAGAGCGAGCGAGAAAGAGAGAGACTTGGTGGAGGCTCGCCAACGGCGGGGAGCACAATGTAACAAACAGATTCGATCGTGTCGCCGTGCCAGTAGTTTCTGTGACGTTCTTGTATGACGTCGACCTCATTGCGGGAGGTTGCGG
Source organism: Proliferodiscus dingleyae (assembly GCA_003988795.1). Classification (NCBI taxonomy): domain Eukaryota; kingdom Fungi; phylum Ascomycota; class Leotiomycetes; order Helotiales; family Lachnaceae; genus Proliferodiscus; species Proliferodiscus dingleyae. The sequence goes on from QYAK01000044.1 coordinate 60,624, forward strand.
ATGGGTTTTACCGACTTTTACGACTCCTTCCCCTTTGGACTGCATTCCCTCCCCCACAATTCGACGGCCTGCCCGATCCAGCCGCGCCCTTCTATGCGCTCCTTCTAGAAGCCTTCCTCATTTGATAATTCGTTTTCCCTTTATCAAGTAGTAAATGCCTCACGTCCACATTACTTCCTTGCCGAGATCCTCGACTAGATGATACTCGATGTCAGGCTAGAAAATTACCATGCATTTACCTATTGCCAGGCATCTCGTGCCACTACTTTGAGGAACGGGCAATAGACGGACTTTTTTTGGAAGACCTTGGTCTTTTAGTTGTCATTCGGGCAACTTTGAGATTCAGATTTGTATTGACTGTGCTCACACGTATAGACATCGCCTTGACACAAGAGTCAACTTAAAATTTGATCAATCCCCCGATTCTAACCCAGCTGAGCCACTCGCAATTATGACCTGACATTTTCTCAGTTGTCACAGGGAGAAAAAAACTCTGTTCGAAAAAGTGCCGGGACAAATGACTTACTCTTCAGAAGAACTGTTTAGCAGATGCGGCTTTTTGAAGTGTGGGTCGGGAAAAGGAAAGCCTCGCGCCTCGCTGCTGCTGTGATGGGAAGTTTGATTGGTGGCCAGTGAGCTTCTAACAGAATTTTGCTGCATGGATAGGCATCCCGAATGCTGCCTGGTATTTGAACGATTGTGCTTGGCCTATGTCTTGGGCTGTTCAAGACAGTGAGTTTCAAGCGAAAGCTGCTCAAAGAGAGAAAACAATATGTCTCGCGCAGAGAACGATTTGGGCTGTTTCGAGGTGGGTCTAGAATGCTTCTGGCGTATTTTCTCTTCCTTTCTCGTACTTGGGAAAGAGATCTTTTCTTACGTGGCTAGTAGCTGAGAAGTTTTTGACGGCAATTCAACTATTTGCGGCAGGGAACAACTCTCCGGGACTTAAGTGCGAACTCGCCCGAAACATTTTCTTTAGCTTATCTATGGCTCGGGCGTAGTTTCTAGGATCTTTCTGCAAAAGTGTACATGACTTCAGAGTCAAATCTGGGCGAGTTCGAAGGAGCGCTTGCGGCCGCAGTAAGCACTTGCGAGAAGGGAAAGAGGTCGATCTGCAACTATCGCGTGGCAGGCTGGCAATGAGTCGGCTAGCAAGTTGGAAGACTATCCGATTGAGATTTCTACAAGGTCTCGAAGCACATCAGCAAGATCATCAGCGGGTTTCAGGATGTGAAAGCATTGCGTAGGTTGCTGATGGCATGTCAGATCCCAGAGGATGAGTGGCAGAAACGTGGCTGTGAAGGTTTGATGTTTGACGATGTGCTAATTTGAAACTGACCATGGAGAACCCCAAAAGAGAAATTGCTGTTGGGACCGCTCCGAATTAAGTTCTTACTGGGCCTCAGATTCGTCTTTTTGGGCCACGTGGCATATTACTATTATTATGAGTGTCATTCTCACCCCCACAAGGATGACTTTTGCGGCGCTGAGAGCTGATCGAAGATTTGATGGGAAAGTGGAATGGACAAAGCCTGATGATGTTCAGGGTTTGCTAGAAAAACTCGGTGACAGGGAAGTGAAGATGAGGATGAACAGAATCCCTGAGTCCAGCTACAACTCTAGAATTCTTGGGAAGTCAAGACTTGTAGGAAGTACTGTACTTACTCGCTCAACGAGAAAAGCATCCATAAGCGCTGGGATTCAGCTGACGAACCTTTTCTTTCTCTCTAACATCGTCCGCGTTGCAGGCACACTCAGCAAGCCCTTCTTCAAGACTCCATTTAATTGAGCATCTCTTCTTGAGGCAGTAGATGTCTTATCAGCCATCGGTCGAATTAGTGGCAGGCTTGGGTCTATTACTATTTTAATGCCTGCGCCTCTGCGCTCCTCACTAACGACCTTCAACTAAGTGCGAAGCAGCGCGGGTCCAGGGTCCAAGGCAGAGGCATCACTTTCGATTCCCCAGACATGATCCACAGATCCCTGGCCGGGAAAGATTTTGGCTTTTGTGCTGCCCTTTTAAGCTATACAGTGCCCCATGAAACCCGGCACAGACTTACTGATTATCTGTGCTGCCTGTGAAGTGCCTCATGGAAACGAAGTCGTCTGAGCTTGATTGGACTTTCTTTCTTGTGAAATGAGAACGGGTCACCGCAACTTTGCCCAGGCTGGCTCCAGAAGCAATCTATTTTGAACGCTGCATGCGAATGTCCGACGGTCATACAGCTGGAAGTAGAGTTCTGGGTTGAAACTGCTGACGAGAGCACGGCTGACGACTTGACCGCAAATCTCAAGCTGTATATCGTGTCTCTCTGTCTCTGTCTGTCTCTCACTCTCACTCCCACTCCCACTCCCACTCTCCATATCTCATAAGTGCAGAACGGCGACCACCTCCCACGAGGCCCAATCCCATGGATGCGAGGCGTGAGGAGTGAAGTGTGGAAGTGTGAAGTGTACAGTGCAGTGCAGTGCAGTGCCACCAGGAGCCCTTAGCCGTGCGCTGCTGCCCATCCGCCTCTCAGCGCTCGAAGAGCAACTCCAAGAACACGCGCCAGCTCCAGACTAACCTCAGCCCGCCCACTCCACAGAGCCAGCATCACCACACCCGCCCCGTGAATCTGCTTCCGTTCACCTCCTCAACCCTCAACCCTCAACCCTCAGAGCTTCGACCGTCGCGAAACCGAACGCTGCATCCCTATCCCCATCCCCATCCCCATCCAGCCCTCGTCCTCGTCCAGGACCTCTTCTGCCCGCCATCCTCCACCTGTGCGATCCGGCGTCGTTCGTTGCTGGCAGTGTCCACCACTCGTTAAGGTTCGCGATCCCGCGCTGCGTCGGAGACAACCATACCGACTCCCTCGACAGACATCATTCGGTTGGTTGGCGAGGCACTCCCCGCTGGGAGAATACGGAAAATACTCCATCCATGTCACAAAAACACCAAGTTCTTGGCCCAAATTGAACCGTGGCTTGTTGCATGCCAATTCCGGTCCTCGAATTCTCGAGTCCGACTTCCCATTGTCGTGCATGGCGCCTATCCTAAGCCTGGCGTAGCCTTGAGGATCACGAACCAGAGTCGGTGCGCACCGCAGACCGCTCGACCGTGCATTGAGAAACGACGTCGCCGCCGCCTGATCGATCTCGAAGAGGGATTCCGTCGGAGATTTGAGACCTAGCATAAACACAGCAGAGGCGGGGCTGCGCTTGCAGCCAGCCAGGTAGGACAATGGGTGCCTGTATGAGTTCGAATGCGGAGGAGACGGAGCAGAAGAAGAGGAGTCAGATGATAGATAGAGTCCTTGAAGAGGACTCGCGGAAGCTCAGACGAGAATGCAAGATCTTGCTGCTGGGTAGGCGATTCAGCTTGAGACAATGTGTAGATAGTGGCTAACGTGTCCAAGGATCGGGTGAGAGTGGAAAGTCGACAATCGTCAAGCAGATGAAGATCATACACCAGAGCGGCTACACGGTGGAGGAGTTATCGATGTATCGGATGACGATCTACAAGAATCTTGTCGATTGCGCAAAGGCCTTGATAGGAGCAATGAGGCAATTCGATATCGAACCCGAGATCGAGATAAACCACGAGTACAGCGACTACTTGATGAATTATCAAGTCATCACGGAGCCCCAAACACTGAACCCTGAGGTCGGCGCCGCAGTCAGGTCATTGTGGAAGGACCCGTCCATCGCGCTCCTGATGGAACGGCAAAGCGAATTCTACCTGATGGACTCAGCGCCATAGTATGTTTCGGACAGGAGTTGAGTGAATTAGGGATGCTGACTCTCTGCAGTTTCTTTGAAGAGGCCTCACGAATTTCCTCACCGGAATACATACCAATAGAGGCCGACGTTTTGAGAGCGCGAACGAAGACTACGGGTATCTACGAAACAAGATTTACGATGGGGTCTTTGAGCATACAGTAATACACCTTGGATTGGAATTCGTATCGGCTGGCTGACATCTATATAGCATGTTCGACGTGGGGGGCCAGCGCAGTGAGAGAAAGAAATGGATTCATTGCTTCGAGAACGTCACATCCATCATTTTCTGCGTGGCTTTGAGCGAATACGATCAAGTACTCTTAGAAGAGAGCAATCAAGTCAGGATAACCCCCTGTGTAATATCGTTGCCTTTTTGCTAATTGGTCGCAGAATCGAATGATGGAGAGCTTGGTGCTTTTCGACTCGGTTGTCAACTCGCGATGGTTCATGAGGACCAGCATTATCCTCTTCCTGAACAAAGTCGACCTTTTCAGGCAGAAGCTGGGACGATCACCTCTCAGCAATTACTTCCCGGACTACTCGGGTGGAAACGATATTAATAGAGCCTCGAAATATCTTTTGTGGCGGTTCAATCAAGTTAATAGAGCACACCTAAACTTATACCCACAGTAAGTTGAGCCTCTCCTTCGATAGGCCCTCTCCTGGCTAACATCTACACAGCTTAACCCAGGCTACCGACACCTCCAATATCCGACTCGTCTTCGCCGCGGTGAAGGAGACGATCCTGCAGAATGCTCTCAAGGACTCCGGAATCCTTTAAATCATACGGAGGCCACCTAATGATACGAATAACTTGCTACATAATGGCGCGGATTTTTGATGTGATTCTTGGGTTTGGAAATTTCAGACTCTGGGGGGTTAGAGCAGGCGTTTTACTGCGGACAATCGACTGCCCTCGTACATGGCGTTCCCGGAGTTGTCGTCTTCACCTGGGCGTAGGGTGTTACCTACTTTACCTTGGTTTGATCGCATGATGTCGCAGAGGCGGGAGTAGGAGCTTCCTCCGATCCTCGACGAGCGCTGTCGACGATATTACATAGCGCGCGAATTGTTGGTGTCTGCTTCGATTTTTTTGGAATCGCATCCACAGTCTACTACTGGGTCTACTAGTTTATAGTTGGGAAAAGGCATGGGATGGCATGGGATGGATTAGGTGAAACAGAGAACGCAGGGGGAGAAAAAAAAATCATCATCTAAACCTATCATCCCGTATATTATTTGTAGCCAAACCGCAAAGGCCAGAGCAGGAGCAGGATGCATCTAGAGGAGCCATTCCAGGAGGCGAAGTCAGATGGGCAGCATTTCACATGTCAGGATGACATGGTACAAACCAACCGGTCGAGATCTGTCTACACGCACTTGAAAATGCAAAATGCAAAATGCAAATGAAAATGGAGATGAGAGACTGAAATGGAAATGAACAGACGCCTCGTGATGTGTAGGTGAGAGCAGAGCAGAGGTAATGACGCAGTGGTGGCATAATCAACACAATCAACAAGCAGCAGCAGGCGTGGGGTTGTGACACCATGTACAGTACAGTACCATCCCATCGCATCTCCAGGCTCGCCAGCCAGCCAGCATTGCACGTCCAAACAACCAGCCCAGCCAGGTCGCCCCCATCCCCTGCCCGCCCGCCCGCCTGCAGATGCTGGCTGCAAAAGCCAATGGGGACGCCGCCGCATGATGCACTCAGTGCTCTGCGTCTGATCTGCGACAGAGAGAGGGCCATCACCGCTATCAACTCAATCAAAACTCACAGCTTTTGCGTTCACGAGACCGCTGATTCACACCAGGTTTGGCTTTGAGTGTAGGATGATGGGTAGGGAGGAGAGAAGAAAGGCCTCACCCTCTAAAGCAGAAGCAGTGGCCAAACCTGCTTTTAGGTACTGTAGTGTAGTGTATTGTACCTGGAGAAAGGGAACGGCAAAGGAAGAATGAGCACGATGTTTGTGATGAAGTTGGCAGAAGATGCCATAGTGGTACTGTATTGTACTATACTGTACAGTACTGTAGTCCTCGAGCAAGACAGACCGTGACCTTCCCCTAATAAACGGTGAGCAACCACCCACCACCCACCACCCACCACCAAAGCTGCAGTCCTTGAGTCAGCCGCCAAGCGAGCACCACCACACACCAAGAGCTCCATCCTGGCCCTGACGGCTGGAGCTGTGCTGGGGCTGGGGCTAGCAAGGGTGAGCTACAGGACAGGGACGGGTCCAGTAGCTGAGCAGTACAGTAGGTGAGAGGTGAGGTAGTTGATGGTTGCTGTCCCGTCCACAATCAGAGAGAAATCATACGACAAATACATCAGCATACACATTGAGACCAGAGGTATTTGTACAGTACAGTACAGTACAGTACTGACTGTATCGTAGCTACTTGGGGAGGGAATAGAGCTAGCAAAACAACCTCATCTTTCGCTCCTTCCCTCTCCAATTCTAGATGTGAGATGTGAGATGTGAGGTGAGGTTGCAAAGTCATCCGATCACCAACCTATCGTGTAAACTTCTCCACGTTCAACCACATTCCTACGCAACATTCGGTGTAAACTACCAACTTCCAGACATACCCTATCTCTGTCACTCGCTCGCTCACTCATATCTATCTTTCAACATTCCTCTATCGAACTCCTGAATCCTGAGAGCCAGTGCCAATCCAATTGCCCTCATCCAACCAAACCACCAACCCCGCACCCAGCCCCTCTCACCCCTCTCACCCCTCTCACCCCACTATCAGCAACCCGCTCCTGCAAGCTACGCCGCCTACTGTCACCATACCCCTAGCACTCGATCCCTAGCAGAGACCGCCGATCCGCCTCCGTCCAGATATAATAATGCCTTTCACACTTTCTCCCTTCTCTCCCAAGCAGGTCCTGGGCAGCAGCAGCACCAGCAGCAGCACCACCACCACCGCCGACATGTCCAACTCCACCGAACCTAGACAACGTCGTCCGTCGACAGGTGCTCCCATCACAGACCTGAAGGGTCCGGTGGGCCCGGGCTTCTCTAGACCAAAACACAAGCGCACCTTTACTGGCTTTGGTGCTGGAGAAATCAAGAGCGTTGAAGGTTCCTTTTCCCCTTCCACTGTCCTCCTGCTATCGATCATTCCAAAACAACAATCACATCCTGTGACAAGTTAGACAAGAAGCAAAGCTGACCCTATGCCTCCCAACAGCTTCCATCCCTGAACCCCAACGAGAAGCATGGAAGAAGTTCAATGCTAAACCCTTCGTCAGCAAAGATGACTTTGAGAAAGATTTCGTACGCCATGTCGAGACGACACTCGCTCGGAGCATGTTCAATTGCGATGAGACAGCGGCCTACGCTGCTGCTAGTCTTGCGTTCAGAGATCGCCTGATCACGGAGTGGAACCGGACACAACAGAGACAGACTTTTTCGGATACCAAGAGAGTCTACTACCTGAGTTTGGAGTTCTTGATGGGAAGAGCACTAGACAATGCTATGTTGAATGTGGGCTTGAAGAATATCGCCAAAGGTAATGTGCTGAGAGCTCTGTCTTATCGTCCAGGATTACCTCAGGGGAGCTCCATGTGCTGACTTTTAGTGCTATTCTAGAGGGTCTTACGGATCTTGGCTTCCGCATTGAGGATATAATTGCTCAAGAGCACGATGCTGCTCTTGGAAATGGAGGCCTCGGTCGACTAGCTGCGTGCTTTTTAGACTCCATGGCGTCCCTGAACTTCCCAGCTTGGGGATATGGTCTGAGATACAGATACGGAATCTTCAAGCAAGAGATTGTTGACGGATACCAAGTCGAGGTTCCAGATTACTGGCTGGATTTCAATCCTTGGGAGTTCCCCAGACACGATATTGTGGTGGATGTGAGTATTTTCCAACCTGCAAAGCACTTCTCCAGACTGATCGTGGCTCGAAGATTCAATTCTATGGTGGAGTAAGGAAGTATCAAGACGACAATGGTAAGACAGTCGCTGTCTGGGAAGGCGGTGAGATTGTCAAAGCTGTGGCTTACGACGTGCCCATCCCTGGATACGACACACCTTCGACAAACAACATGCGCCTGTGGTCTAGCAAGGCCGCAAGTGGCGAGTTCGATTTCCAAAAATTCAATCAAGGCGATTATGAGAGCTCCGTGGCCGACCAGCAACGTGCCGAGACAATCAGCGCTGTCTTATACCCCAACGACAATCTTGACCGTGGGAAGGAACTTCGACTTAAGCAGCAATACTTTTGGGTTGCTGCTTCACTGTACGATATTGTTCGTCGATTCAAGAAGTCGAAGCGCGCTTGGGGAGAATTTTCCGACCAAGTTGCCATTCAACTTAATGATACCCATCCTACACTTGCTATTGTTGAGCTCCAGCGCATTCTGGTAGACGTAGAGGGTCTTCTATGGGACGAGGCATGGGACATTGTCACCAGCACTGTAAGTCCAGACCCGAACTCAAAACGCGTAAGAGACTAACAAAAGCATTAGTTTGGCTACACCAACCACACTGTTCTTCCTGAGGCTTTGGAAAAGTGGTCTGTTCCTCTGATGCAAAACCTCCTTCCCCGGCATCTTCAGATCATTTACGATATCAATCTCTATTTCTTGCAGATCGTTGAGAAGAAATTCCCTAAGGATCGGGAGATGCTCGGTCGCGTGTCCATCATCGAGGAGTCACAGCCAAAGATGGTCCGCATGGCCTACTTGGCTATTGTTGGCTCTCACAAAGTCAACGGTGTTGCCGAACTCCACTCAGATCTGATCAAGACAACCATCTTCAGAGATTTCGTGAAAATCTTCGGCCCTGACAAGTTTACCAACGTCACCAACGGAATCACTCCCCGACGTTGGCTACACCAAGCCAACCCAAGATTATCCGAGCTGATTGCCAGCAAGACGGGTGGGTATGGCTTCTTGAAAGATCTCAATATCCTCAATGATCTTGAGAAATATGCAGATGATAAGGACTTCAAGAAAGAGTGGGCAGAGATCAAATACGCCAACAAGGTCAGACTAGCCAAATATATCAAAGACACCACTGGAGTGACGGTCAACCCATCCGCTTTATTCGACATCCAAGTCAAGCGGATTCATGAATACAAGCGTCAGCAGCTGAACATCTTTGGGGTGATTCATCGATACTTGACAATCAAAGCCATGTCTCCTGAAGAACGAAAGAAACTTGCACCCCGAGTCTCCATCTTTGGTGGCAAAGCGGCTCCCGGATACTGGATGGCTAAGACCATCATCCACCTCATCAACAATGTTGGTGGTGTGATCAACAAGGATCCCGATGTTGGGGACTTGTTGAAGGTCATCTTCCTAGAGGACTATAATGTTTCCAAGGCTGAAATCATCACCCCGGCTAGCGATGTCAGCGAACACATCTCCACTGCTGGTACTGAAGCAAGTGGAACTTCGAACATGAAGTTTGTTTTGAATGGTGGCTTGATTATTGGAACTTGTGATGGTGCCAACGTAAGTCTGATGCTCTCAGTTCACTTTGAGTTTTACTAATTCGAGAAGATCGAGATCACCCGCGAGATTGGCGGTGAGAACATCTTCCTCTTTGGCAACCTTGCCGAAGATGTTGAAGACCTCCGCCATGCCCACAACTACGGCTCGCACAGCCTAGATCCCGACTTGCTGAAGGTGTTCTCCGCCATCAAGAGCGGGACCTTCGGCGACGCGGGAGCTTTCTCTGCTCTGACTGGTGCTATCGAAGACCATGGTGACTACTACTTGGTCTCGGATGACTTCCACAGCTACATCGAGACGCAGGCGCTCGTAGACGAGGCATACAAGAACCAGGATGAATGGATCACGAAGACAATTCTGAGCGTCTCGCGGATGGGGTTCTTCAGTAGTGATCGGTGTATCAACGAGTATGCGGAGATGATCTGGAACGTAGAGCCGCTCGTGCCCGAGACGGGAGGAAGTGATGGGCTTGGCAAGGGGGAGTTGTAGATGGGGGGGAGGGGGAGGGCAAATTGTGAAGGATGAAAGCTTAGAAGTACTGTAGAGGAGAATGGCATGAAGAAGGGTTGATGAAATTTATGACTTTTTCCATGAATACACTATAAATTCTTCTTGCCTGCCTCCGGCTAGACTTTGGTTGTTGTGTTGTGCTTGAACTCACACACTCTTCTCAATTTCCTACTCCAGTACAGTAACCCCCCAACCTAGCGCACCATAGCGCTTTGCATAGCGTTTCGCTACAGTACAGTACAGTACAGTACAGCACTGTACAGCACAGTCTGGTCATGGTCAGGATCAGGGTCGGGGGTATCTGGGCTCTGCCCTAGCCTAGCCTAGCCCAGCCAGGATTGGGGGTTTTGGGTTGGGCATGGGTCACAGTCATCACAATCACACGGTAAACGGGGGGGTATCGATATCGATAAATGTGCCCCCCCCCCCCCCGGACATCGAATTTCGCTTGCTGCGTTTTCTGCGTTTGTTGATGTGACGCGAGATGGGATTCTGTTCGTTTATCGATATCGAATATCGAATATCGCTCTCAGAGGCAGCGCAGCGCATGTGCGTGTGCGTGTGCGTGGCAAGCAGCTGGAGCAGGAGCAGCGCGTAGCAGCAGCGGCGTAGCAGGCTTTTTATTCGTTTCCTGGGCCCCCCGGGGGTAAAAAGAGAAAGTTTTTTTTTTTGGGCGTGTGTGGTATTATGTATTGTACTGTACCGTACTGTGCTGTATTGTAGCGTGATAATAGTGGGAGTTGGGGGAGTTTTTACCCCTACCCTCCCCTCCCTCGCCATCCATTCATCGGTAGATTGGATGGAGTGGGGTAAAAGTAGGAACAGGAAGAGTATGGAGAGATGCTTGGAAGAACGCAAAGGGGGAAATGTATATGGATATATGAAGAATAGAAGAAAATAGAAAGTGCATTCGTTTTGTTCTGGGTTGAAAGAGCGCGTGCGCTGCCGGTACTGTACTGTACTGTACTACTAGCCGGTAGGTACTTGATTCTGGCTCTGTTCTTGCCAAATGACCCAGGTATCCTATGCTGTGATGTGCTTTGCTGTCATCTCGATCTCAATTCCGCTTCCTTCCCAATAGCTCTTGCCTTACCTTATCCTCGTTCTCACAGTATTGTACCATCCAAATCGAGAACATGGGCGTGGTGCAGCCGTCCCGCCCCCGCCCTGGCTGTCTTTCGCAGCACAGCTCAGCCCGGAGACATTCGTGCGTGCTGCAGCCAGACAGACATTCTCTACGAGGACGAACTTCAGTGTATCTGTATCTGTATCTGTATCCTGCCCTGAATTTGTCGCATTGTTGGTGAGTTCTGTGGTGTCGCGGGGGGGGCGGGGGGCTCCAGCAGAGATGAAATGTTCTCTTTATCTATCACTATCAGTGCGTGTGCAGGAACAATAAGACCCCGCCGGACGTTACTCCGGCCTTCGAGAAGTCAAGTAGAGGTACATTTACTTTGTACAGTACAGTACATGTGCATACATGTATGGTCAGATCCGTCGCCTGCTTTGCTTCGGCTGGGGAAGAGAAGAGCTGGACTTGGCCAACCTTGTTTTTGGCTCTGGCACTAGGAGAACAACCTGGTGCCTTTTGGAACAGCCCAAGTCGGCTTAATACATACATCGTCTGTATCATGTCGCCCAATACCTGACCTACTTGGTGGCCCGATCAATACTGCAGCCCACAATTCACATATCATTACATCAGACTCCCACTCCCAGCATTGCGTCGTCTCAAATGGCGGTGTCGCCACGACGGGTGATCCTGAACGTGATGTCCGATTTCATGGTGTCGATTTGATTTGATTTGATTTGATGTGATTTGATGTGATTTGACTGGACTTGATTCGACCTGGCAGGTGCATTGACTGAGTCGTGAAAGCGGCTAGTCGGTGCAGTACAGCAGAGAACCAAGGTACTGTAGTGTAGTGTAGCTCCTGGTGGTCCTCTAGTGCCAGCCAGCCAGCCAGCCAGCCAGCCAGCTTAGACATACGCTCGATCTACCGGGTAACCAGGCCAGGTACTTTATCGAGACCTTTAGACTTGGAACTACTACCACCCAACCCACCAACCCACCAACCACCAACCGCCAGCCAGTCGGCCTTTCGACGACTACATCGGAACCTCATTTTCACTCACACACTCACACACACACGCACTCCCGCAGAGCGCTACGCCTTTCTCTCTTTCGTTCGTTCCCTACGTCCTGCGCACCATCATCATCCACGCTCCCTCTCCCAGTCTGTTATCCGACCTTCGAGCCCACCGTGATCCATCATGGCGGAGTTCGTGCGAGCCCAGATCTTCGGCACAACCTTTGAGATCACATCAAGGTGCGCCCGCCTTATCCTTCCCCAAGAGAGGCCAGCCGCCACGCCTAGCGGTATCCCCCCTCTGATGCGACCAGAAAGCTAACTCCAGCTCTCGCAGGTACTCTGATCTCCAACCGGTTGGGATGGGCGCATTTGGCTTGGTCTGGTATGGGATTACCCCCTCTTCCCCCACGGCAATGAGGCTCTGGGAGCCCTGTTGATTGCAAGATGCTGATGGATGGGCACTTTCCCCCACATACAGCTCCGCAAAGGATCAGCTCACAAACCAGAGCGTCGCCGTCAAGAAGATCATGAAGCCCTTCAGCACACCCGTCCTATCAAAGCGAACGTACCGAGAACTGAAGCTTCTGAAGCACCTGAAACATGAAAATGTAGGTTGTTCAATCTGGCGCATAGGCGCTTGAGGAATGTGGGAGGGGACAGCATAGAGCTGGAGCTGAATTCCGCGCAGGTCATCTCCCTCAGTGATATCTTCATCTCACCTCTCGAGGATATGTATGGATTTTACCTCCTCCCACGCAAAATCGCCATGTTTGAGCTCACGTGTGTTCTACAGCTACTTCGTCACCGAGCTTCTAGGCACTGATCTACACCGTCTCCTCACCTCAAGACCTCTCGAGAAGCAATTCATCCAATACTTCCTCTATCAAATTCTGGTAAGAACTGGCCCGGCGCCCCAAGATCTCACCGATTCTCGCCTGCTGATTCATCTGTAGCGTGGTCTTAAATATGTCCACTCCGCAGGCGTCGTCCATCGCGACTTAAAGCCCAGTAACATCCTTGTGAACGAGAATTGCGACCTAAAGATCTGCGATTTCGGCCTTGCGCGTCTGCAGGATCCCCAAATGACCGGATACGTATCCACGAGATACTACAGAGCGCCGGAGATTATGCTTACGTGGCAAAAGTACGACGTGGAGGTGGATATCTGGAGCGCGGGGTGTATCTTTGCAGAAATGTTGGAGGGCAAGCCTCTGTTCCCCGGGAAAGACCATGTGAACCAGTTTTCCATCATCACCGAGCTCCTCGGGACTCCGCCAGATGATGTCATCCACACTATTGCCAGCGAGAATGTGAGGCTCATCTAACATGTTACTAGGTGTTTTGTGGTAGGCTGATATATTTGCAGACTTTGAGATTTGTTCAATCACTCCCGAAGCGCGAGAGACAGCCTTTGAAGGATAAGTTCAAGAATGCCGATCCATTGGGTGCGTTTTGCTTTTGAACATGTTTGCTCCATCATGCTGATATTCTGGCAGCCATCGACTTGTTAGAAATGATGCTGGTCTTCGACCCGAGAAAGCGGATAAAGGCCGCCGAAGCATTGGCCCACGAGTACCTCTCCCCATATCACGACCCGACCGACGAGCCCGTAGCAGAAGAGAAATTTGACTGGTCATTCAACGATGCAGAACTACCGGTGGACACGTGGAAAATCATGATGTATGAGCAAATCCAAGAATGGGAGGAGGAGCACGCCCCAACTCAAAATTGACCCGCTCAATCTCTTGAAACAAGCAAAGAAAAGAAAAGAGTCTTTCTACGCCATATATACTGTGCCCGCTTTCTCAATATTTTTTATACAATTCCAAAAAAAAAATTGGAAAGACACGCACTTTTTTTTTTGGCAAAAAGATCTTTTTTACTTTTTGCAACAAGAGCAAGAGAGGAGAAAAGAAGAAAAAATGAGAAAAAGAAAAAGAAAAAAAGAGTGTGTGGGCTGACTGGTTTTTGTTTCTTTGCAGGTATTCCGAGATTCTTGACTACCACAACGTGACTGCTGGGGGCGGTGATGCATCAGCTGCCGGCGCGGAACCCCAAACTCAACAACAACAATATACCTCGAATGGAGTCTAAATGAGAGAAAGAGAGCCCGTGCCCTCTTTGATTTGGTGTGAGTGTGTGGATTACGGAATATCGTTGCTGGTTTGGGTATCTGGGGAAGAGGGTTTTTCTGGGAAGGCAAAGGGAAACGAAATGCAAAATAGACAATGACAACAGCGAATGCGAGCGAGAGATAGAGAGGGAGTGGGCGTTTTAAGTTCACAGAAGGGGCCCTTACGTACGCTTCTTCTAACGAAACCAGATATCACCGGAAATAACATTCGGGGTGGATTATACAACAAAAAACTGGCTTGGGGTCTCTGTTTTTCTTTTGTTTTCCCCTCTTTTCTTCCTCCTTCGATCGTTGGGGGGGTTGTAGAGAGCTGTGTCGTCGTTGGTGAGCTGCTGGTACATATTTGCCCGCATGGGATGGGATAGAGGGAGGGGGAGGGGGCAACATGTTGTAGACCAATGCTTCTCATGGTTTGTTGTCTGGACTGGGGAATTCTGGTTATTTTTGCCTCCCTTCCCTCCTTTCTCCTTCCTTTTTCCATGCTAGTTTTCCCCATGCTAGTCTTAGGAGTCCAACCTCTAAATGATGTCTCTATGATAGAGAGAGAAAGAGGGCCCTCTTTACCCATGTTTCTGGTTTGGAAACGTGTGGTGATGTGCCCTCTCTTTGCTCTGATAATAGAATCAAATTCTACTGCCCCTTGCCACACTTTCCCTTCCCTTTTCACTGCTTTCTAGGTCAAGATATCTTTTTCTTCCTTCCCCTCCGTCGATCACCCTCTTCCTTCTCTTTTTACTTTTATATACGTTGGTGAAATCCGTGATTAGAATACTAGAGGATTTCTTCTGCTCTGTACCTTCTCGTCTCCTATTTCGGAGTTTTGGAGTCGCTGGATCTATTTTTTCTCTCTCACAGAGTCTTCAGGATTCAAAACTTGGCATACCTTGCAGTGTAGGGCCTTGGCCGCTTGGTAGTATAAACCATGCCTCCCATGGATGAAGGCCATCGTCAACTGACTTCTGGCTTCTTGATCCTCCGTCACAAGCTTGCTCTTTCGCACCGAGAACGTCGGCAGGTTTAGAATATCATACCGGGAAGATATCCTTGTTCCTAGACACATGCCATACTCACTATCCGAATATAAAATGCACGTCTTAAAGCGGATGTCTTCAAGACACTTAGGGTTAGATACAGCTCAATGAACACCATTAATAGCAATTGTCCACTCGCGTAACCCCTCTACCCCTCAATATACTGCACAAACGTCTGAGACTCTGACCTTCCTATACGAGACCCGGACGCAAGTGCTGGTGCTCCGCGAACTACAGCACCCAGTAGGCCGTCCTATCAACCACGTTATTTAGATTACTTGCATGAAGATAAATGCATCGACAGGAATCTAAACACACCACGTGATCGTAACGAGGGGCAAGCGCTCATGGGCTCGGCTATCTGGTGCCAGCGAAGCCTTGCAGCAATCAATCTGCAGCTACAATTTAAGGGCGAATTGCTGATCAGAGGTTAGTTTAGCTGAGCAGGAAAGCGGTCTGTCTCGAGTTTCAGTTTGCCAAAGCAGAAAAAAGGCATTTCCAGATTAATCTCTCACGCCCCCCTCTCTCCTCCCTGATCGATTCTCGCGGACTTTCCCCTCTGGCTTTCTTTGGTGTGGGGCAAACCTCGGAAAGTGAGTCAAGACAGGGGACCCCATTTGCCTTGCCTTGCCTTGCCTTGCCTTGTTTGAAGCGGAATTGAGCAAGGCGGAGACTCGACATTTCCCTCAGATTTCGTACGAGGGAAGCCCACAATGCGTTAACACGGCCCCAACTTGACGAAAGGCCAACATTTCTCGAGGAATTGCAGATCGGGACGGATTTGGGAGAAAAGGAGATCAGAACTGGATTGAAATTGGGGCATTTGTGTGTGACAACCCAGCAAATCGCCTAGGCAGCGGGGGGCAGCAGCAGCAGCACAGGCAAAGATGGAGAACAAGGAGATCAAGTCTACACCTGGGAGCAATGGTTTCATTCCTCTTGTTACCGTTGTTGGATTCCATCATGCCAGGTGCGTCACCTTCTTTCCCCGGTACAGCTTCATGGGGGGCAAGAGGACGGGTAGTCATTCTAGAAAATTGAGGCTGACGAGAACCTACCATCTAGGGGCCCAGAGGTGGAAAGCTGGTTTGGAGTCGAGGCGGACACCGACCCAGCTGCTGAAAACGACTGGTCGCTTCTACCGTTCATGGCATTGAGTGATGGCGCACATGCGTGAGTCCCTTCCGTCTCATTTCCTCTCGTAAATCCAAGAGACTGATTCTGGGGGCTTGTGTCTGTTATCAGATCGTCTGAAGATTTCTCCTACTTTACCCTCCTACGCCCCGCGCGCGGCGATGTGCCCGCGACCTCCCTCTTCGGCATATCCTGTACGCGGCAGATGGATGCTTCGGCGCTGCTCAACCGGCCGGCGGATGTGACACGGTCCACGGTGCAGAAGGCGGTGGTGGTGATTGCGGACTCGCCTCAGCAATTCGGTATGCTGAGGGAGAGGCTGAGTGTGGTTACCAGCGCCTGGTTTGCGCAGAGGGAGTTCACAGATACGGAGATTTTGAGAAGATTCCAGGAAAGTTTGAAAGATGAGAAAGAGAGGGGTGTGGGGCTGGCGGAAGAGGATCGGGAGGAGTACTTAGGGATGAGCTTGCGGGAGTTGGTGAGGGAGTTCAGATGGCAGACGCTGGTGCTGCTCAAATCATGTTTACTGCAGCCGAAGGTTCGTGCAATGAGGTATGGCGTGGACAAATTATGCTGAATATTTGTAGATGCTCTTTTTTGGATCTAGATGTGAGAGATTGTGCATGATGCAGTTTTCTCTCATATCCTTGGTTCCAGGTTTGATTCGAAATCTCCAGGACTGTGCGGACCCGGAAGTGGAAAGTTATGAGAAGCGTTTAGTCAAACCGACGAGCTTGAAGACGAGCGATAGGGGTTCATTGTTATCATATATGGGCTTGCCTCTACAGATATTTGGAAAGGTATGTACATTCCCCCTTGCGACTCGGGTTACATCTGAACGAGACTTTCTAGGGGAGCTTATTCGGTCCTTACACCCCTCTACAGCAACTCGATGTTTTGGCAGATTATGGGACAAAATCGTACATCGTCGGCTCTACAAATTCTTTGCTTCTACAACAAAAAGATCGATATAGCGACATTCTTATCAATCTTGACGAAACTACAATTAATATCACTTCACCATCCCTACGAGCAGCCCTCGTTCTCTCTGCCGCTGATCGCCGCTGGATAGACTTCATCACCCAATCAGTAAACGATACCTGGGACGACGCGAATCCTAGTCGGCCAAAGACGATGGGATACGTAGGCTCTGAGGAATTCATCCGACTTCAATTTGAGGAATACCTTCTGTCGCTAATATCTTCAGTCAAATGTCACAATTACATAAATCACCAGAAACACAACCCTAGAGCCCACCTCCCGCAGGTGGAAGGCGACCCCGCATTAGATTTTGGTAGTGACTGGATCGACGCTTGGTCACGGACTGAGAATTATCGCATCTGGGAACGGAACACAGACTCACATCTCTTCGATATAGTTGAGCCCAAGCACCCATGCGCAGGTGGTCTCACAATCGATGATGTGCAGCGTCGGATTGCTGAACAGGTGAAAGAGTTCCACCTCGATGAGCGATTTGCTGTTGGTAAGGAAGTACTTGGTCGCAATTTTGCAGCGGGCCGGGAAAAGGCGAATACAGTGTTCAATAAATTATATGCAGATATGGAAGCATTGAAGGAAAGCCAACGCCAGAAACGCGAAGAGGCCAAACGAGAAGCGGAAAGGAACGGGACGCCTGTGCCTTCGTCAGGGTTCCAGGCCCCGGATTTAAACGGAGCAAAACAAAGCGTTCAGAGTGTTGGGTCAAAAGCCGGTGCATATATCGGGAGTTGGGGAACCTGGATGGGAGAGAAACGAAAGGCGGGGTGGGGTAAAAGCAGCAGTCTTTCGCAAAAAGGGAAAGCGAACTCCGTATCGTCTCCCATATCCCAGTACAGAAACGAGAAATCTGCAGCTGCGACTAGACCTATCACGAGGCCGGTTGAGAAAGTGGACGACAGGCCAAAAACGCAGGAGAGTTTCGAAGAGAACATTTTTGACGCGGAAGTCAACCACAACCGCTCTCGGGGTAAGAGTGTAGAGGTCGAAAAACCGGGCGTAGCACTGCCCTCACGAATTAATGAAGAAACGAATGACGATAGAACGCCGGGCCCAATGTCTGAGGAGTCGGTAAAACGGGAGCAGACCTTTCCGAAAAAAGTAGATGTGGCGGAGAGATCTAGCGCTGGAACTGACGCTGTGGAAGACGCAAAAGCTTCCTCGATCTCACCGGGTTGATGATGGGCTAAGAAGGGGAGGAAAGCGTTCCGTTGCATTTTGTACTATGCTGGCGCCTTGACGCCCGACTGTGTGTACTTCTATATACAGTTGCTTTGGGAACCATTATGACTATGACGACGATATGATACAGCTGCTAGCGGAATTGACATCCGTTTATCTGGGCCTCTGAGAGACTTGCTTACACTTTCCTAGCCATCTGCTTCATTTTGCTGTTGTTCCCAAGTCCATGTTGGAGGTCGGGACATACCTCTCATCATCCTTCTTCAAAGCCTCGAGACCGTCCTCCTTGTGATTCGGATTCGCCTCAGCATGACACCCAATATGCTCAGCGCCTCTCCACGGCCACTTTCCTCACCGAGGCCTATCTTAGGTACATCAAAGCTTTCCGCTGTGGCATCGCCGTAGAATCAAAATTATCTCCATATCTTGCTAAATATCACATCCCCAGACCCTTCGTCTCCGGACGCCAGATATATGAAGCGTTCCTGAAAAGAGCTCCTGCAACTCAGAAGCTCAGACAATAGTTATGATTGTATCAACTGCGTCCTTGAAAAGCATATCTTTCTGATGCGGTGTTAGATGACCAAGACCAAGGCGTTCAAAACTTCCCACTCTGTCACTGCGTTCTCCCGAGCACTAGTATCAAGTCAATCGAATAACCACTTTGCACAATTTGAGCTATCCTTAAATAATGGACGCATACATCACATTTGCTCCGCCGATGTAGTGGCAGAATGAAGTCCCAATCCCAGGTTGAAGAATTCGACCATTGCTTGCCTGAACGAACAGCAGTTTGCTCCAGGCCTTCGTCTGTCTGACCGATCCCAGCCTCCAGGAGGCAGTCCACATCAAATTATAGAAAAAACTTAATGTTATAATTATAAAAATAAACAAAATACTATATATTCAAGTATAGCGGTTTAAGCCGCTCAATTTAGCTAGAGTAATTAATGTTTTGTGACGACTCGACCACTCAGTCAATAATAATAGTAGGTGGCGCTCGGCAGCTGCCTCCTACAGTCGCTTAAGCTACCAGTCAGCAATGCCCCCCGAAGGACTATATAGTCAAAGAAAAATAGACCATAAAAAAAAAAGAGAGCGGCCGTATAGACTCGTAAAAAGTATCAAAAAGACACCACGACAACTACAGGGATCGAACCTGTGCTCTATAATACAGTTAGGCGTGCATTTGTTAGAAATGCCTCTGAGGACTTACCCCGAAGGAAATGCCTAAACTTGTATGTATTACATAGCAGGGCATCGCGTTAACCACTCCGCCAAGTTGCCCTATTTGTTAAGCAAGATTGCTTATTCTAATATATACGTAAACTTTGGATTTTAGGAAAATATACCGCGGCCTAGGCCTAGCGTATATTGGATCTCCCTCACCACCATAATACCCTCTACTGTATACTAGAAAAATCAAGCAATTATGAACCCAATACCCTTCGGACCTACTGAATCCTGATGGAGATATCCATCACCGTTGTGTACCAACACTTATGCTTGCTAAAGATTCTAATTGGCGACGATCGCTCGCCTTGCTCAATGGTTTTGTGTTAATGGCAACGTAAAAGCTCCTGGCGAATCGACGATATAGCCCCTCTGATAAGAATCCAGAGGAATTTAATCCTCGCTGTTGTATCTGGTGATGCCTATGGCGCCGCCAGTGAGAGACGTCCCAAGGATTTTATTTATCGAGTTCGCAATCGAATTCGCCATTCCCTTGTAAGCATCTAAATACTTTACACGTATTTTCTGACCAAATCCAACTTTCCTTCTCAACCATATACCAGGCTTGCAGGTGCTTTTTAAACCCGAGCAACGCAGACACCTCACCTGGTACACCATGATGTTGATCCGCCCAATCTGCGATTTTGACGTGACTGGGGACTTTATAAGCGCTGGGTACATTAAGGAATTTGTTGGCTGCAGAGAAGGAACAATCGTTACTCAAAAATTTCTTCACTATCTGAAAATATACGATCTGTGGAGACTGTGCAGAGTTGGGCGTTGGGCAAATCTTGGACCCATCCGAGCTCAACCCTAAAAGAGCGTAAATCTTGTCTCTTGCGTCGCTAGATTTGAATGATATAGTCTTGCGCATTGCAGTGAGAAGATCCGGTATACTTTGCCTCTGTTGATCCCGCCGAAAGTCTTGCAGTGCTGTAACTTCAGGTGGGATGACGCTTTGTGCCGTTGAGTGACGAAGTCCACGATCTGGTAAGATTCGTTCAAATAGATGCCATGTTGTTTGCCCGTTCCCGACGAGCAGTACAAGCTCCTTTGCTTTTGCAATCTCCTGAATAATCCTGTCATAATGCTCACGAGTCAGGATCTCCTGTCTGGAAGAAATATGGGATCGAGTTGTGTCTGATGCACTATGAGACAATTGAAAGTAGATGTGGTAAACTCGGTATGTTCGCAAAGCACCTTCTGACGAGAACAGCTCTGCGGAAGCCTACAATTACCAAACGCGTCTCCAAAATGGTCGTCGAAATAGCTCCACAAATGGAGCACTGGTAACATTCAAGGGAAGTGTGCTGGTCTTGGGGCCTTATTAGCAGGGAGAGTCTAATCAGCATTGAGCTGTCCATGGCTTACAGAATCATCGTCTTCATATTTTTGTAGCGTTTCGAAAACCACACCGGCACCGTCACAATCAACCCCTAGCCAGGCCACAACCATTGATGTCATTGAGAAAATCAAGTGCATTCTCTGGGCCTGGAGACCCCTCTCCGTTTTATTTTCCTGGCTGATGCAAATTGCATCGATCCATAATGTTGTGTAGCCCTTGGCTTTAAGCTCCTAAAGAGTAGCCTCGAGGTTGATAGTGACCTCCATAGTATGCCCATCGACGAGGATGGGTTTCGTAAGTCTCGGGTCACCCTAGCACTAGGAAAGAGCGCGGTAATCTGGTGGCTCGAGGAGGATTCGTGTTTGAGGGGGCATTGGATCATCGGGCCTTCGAGGCCCTCGACTTCGTCTGCGAGTATAGTGAGGATGCGGAATTCCCATTCATTGAAACTCAGAGGCTTGTACTCCATGTCGCAATTGTCCCATTCGAATTGTGTGTTAGGTCCTCTATGCTAAAGATGAGAGTTGCTGATGGAGTGCCGCAACGAAGCTGCCAGGCAGCAAATGGAGACATGCATGGCAAACATGGTGTGGTAAGACTGTCCAGTCTTTATGATTGGCTC
This sequence comes from Proliferodiscus dingleyae, assembly GCA_003988795.1. Lineage (NCBI taxonomy): Eukaryota > Fungi > Ascomycota > Leotiomycetes > Helotiales > Lachnaceae > Proliferodiscus > Proliferodiscus dingleyae. The sequence goes on from QYAK01000044.1 coordinate 82,138, forward strand.
TGACATAACCCAATCGACTTTGCTGGATGTGACTGCTGCTGATGGCTACACATAACTGTCCACCATGCATGTGACTTTCATGTACGTGCTCTATCCAAAGGCGCCCCGACATGAACTGTGAATTATAGGAAAGGGGTGGAGCTGGACACTCTGGTTTTATCTTGGTAAAAGATATCGCCCCAGCTGCTCGTGGTTTCTTGATAGCGTCAGTCACTTGACTCACAGCTTGCAGTAGTTCCTACGAAGAAAGTAGCGATCTTTTGTTCTTGAATTCCGTTGCCTGCACAAATCACAGCCAACAAGTGGTCCATAAGCAATGAAAATACAGCCAGCAGCGCCTTGCAACAAACAAGTTAATTCTCAACTGAGAAGATCAAAGATCAATCAATCTTCCTCGTAACGTGCGGGACATTGATGAAGTCGAAAAGAAGATCAAAAGTAAGTAGCGGCGACAGCCCAACCCAGCCACAGCTGTAGCTCCTCCCCTTTTCCAACAGGATCAGCGGGCCTGACGAAGTGCAACAATTTCCCTCCCACTTTCCCTTTTCGAAAAAACACACAGTTCGAAAGAGAGAGTGAAACAACCCAAATGAAGAGGCTTCATGCAGCAAGCAAGCAATCAGAAGATCGGCAGCGCCATCGATGTGCAACGAAAAAGCTGTCGAAGGTTGGAAGTGTGGTCGAGACCCCTCGGAAAGGGGGGGACCCTGGTACTGTACTTCGTAGAGCAGAGTGCCCCGGCCCCGTTTAAAGTGACATCGAGTAGCCGTTGGCGTTGTTAGAGTATTTCCTGCCTGGGGGAAATTTCTTTTCGAGATGGGATCTGCACTGGTTGCGACGTGCAACAAAAGACCTCTATTCTTACTTGTCTGTCTTGTTTGAGAGATGGCTTTAGCCGGTCTCGAGCATCGAGCCTTGTTTGTGTCTCACTTGATCACTGGGCTTTCTTGTTGATGGTGATATTACTGGTACGGGTACTGTACTACTCCAGAGTACAAATCACAGTCTACACCCCGAGACAAAGAGATAGTTGACAGAACTCCGTCCTTGTTTCTACATGGATTGTTGCGTCATTGTATTCGAGCTTGAATATGGATACTTGGTCTTTTGCAAGCTAACGAAAGTCGTCAAGAACCGTGGTACCCTTAAGGAAGGTACATAAATCCACACATCAGAGCAACATTCCCATGTACCACATGGATTTTCAACAGGATCTGCATCAGTCGCGATGTGCAACAATTTCCTCCAGGACACTCTTTTTGGGTAATGTAGATCGGCACTCGAGGGTTCGAGATGCGCCGCCTGACGAGCAGGAGATCGATGGCCAGTCGGGGCCATATCCTAACCTATACTAGCGAATCAAGCCATGGGAACAGACAGGAGCCAAACAAGGCAGTCTCAGTCTGAGTCTGAGTCTGAGTCTGAGTCTCGCCTACGAAGTACAGTACACAGCTTTCTCACTCAAAACCAAGAAAGATCAGCGCAGAGAGCGAAGTGCAACAATTTCTGCTGCTGCTTCTACATCTGGGGCAGATCATCCATCATCCATCATCTTGTTTCTAAAAGCGAAACGCGAGCCGTGTCTCTTGACTGTGACTGTAAGATCACTCACTTCGACAAGATGGAAAGCGGAAGTGGAGATGGATGAAGGAAGGAGGATGGAGGATGGGCGTGGTCTAGACCGTCGTAGATCGCCCGTCGATCCATGGCCTGACCTTGTTTCAAGGGGGGCAGCCACGACCAACAGCCCGTCTGCCCGTCTGCCCAGAGCCCATTCGAGCCCATTCGAGCCCGCCAGAGCTTACCAGAGGCCACCAACGCGCTCGCCTGTGCGCCCATTCGGCCGGTGCAGAGTCCAGACGCGCCCATTTCTCCCACGCCGGGTTGTCCAGAGCGCAGATCGCAGGAAATGCGACTTGCAACAAAGTCCAACTCTTGTGCATCCACCATACAGTACGAAGGTACAGCATCCCTTTTCCTCCTCATCCTCCTCATCCTCCTCTTGTGTTGTGTCCTTCTCTGGCTCTTTGCGCGGGAGATGGGGATGGGGATGTATCTTGATTTCTTGCACACACACACCGGGAACGAGTCTAGCCCTTGCCGGCCCCGGGCTCTACTGTATATGTAGATCATGGGACCGTGCCAGAGAACAGCAGATCCTCACCCAGCCTACGACTGCCATCTATCTCTCCTTTGTTGTTCTGCTTCATCGTGACCGATACGTCTGTCATCTCCGCAGTCATTGCAAAACCATCATGAAGGATTCTGGTTGATGTGCAACGTCCGCTTCCGCTTCCGCTCACGCAATGTCGCAGAGCAGAGGAGGAACCGAATGGGGTGGCATAGACATAAGCAGCAGGCAATAAGCGAAAGCGACCAGATCTGCCCCCTTTCCCACTTGGACGATGAGTGACAAGTCCAGAGCGCCGATCGCAACAGCTGCGACTTGAAACAAAATTCCCAACTTCCAGTGCCATCCAATCCTCCATTCATATAGACGAGATTGCAAAGATTGAAACAGGATGCAAGGTGGATTTGTAGTGCAGAAAACGCGGATCGAAAATAGCCACTGTAGAACTATCTTCGTATGTCTGGGCCACTGCTTCCAGAGATGTCGAGTCCAGACTCAACGGCCAGCCCCCTGTTTGGTACTGTGCTGTACCAACTCGGGTCCTAACAAATGCAGATCATGAGAACTGCGACGTGCAACAAAAGGTTTCGCAAATTTTCCCCCTCCCGACTTTTCCCTCTCGTCGACGTTGTATTGGCCCCGTTAAGGATGTCCCCCAAGAGCGAAGCAACAACCATGTGAGAGAAGGCTTGTAGCCGCGGAGGGCATCTGCCTAGTTCCAACCGTGAGTCTGGGCCACTCCCAATCCGGTTCACAGTTGGTCGATCTCGAGAAGTACGAAGTGCAACAATTCTCTCGATCTTCCACTTCAATCCTTGTGTATTTCAGTGAGCCGTGATCTTCGAAAGATAATCGTGTATAATGTCGCGGAAGGTGTCTTCCATGTGCAGCTATCGTCGCAGTTAGCATATGCGAGTACTGTACGAGAACGTGTCTAGGAATTCACCATCATCATCATCTTCCCGCTGCATGTGGCCTCGGATGGTATAGGAAGAAAACACTTTCAATGTCTTGCATCCTGAGCTACTCCAGCGTCTTGAGCATCAGCATCTCATCTTCTCCGTGCATTGACAAGGCAGATTGTACTTCTTTCCCACATGACTCCAACACACATCTTCCAAGTCCGGTTTAGCTGCGGTTCGGCCCGATCCTCCAATCAAAGACATAGACAAGTCTCGCAAGTCCAAAGTAAACATAGGCATTTCCCTATCACTTCTCTAAAGTCTCTACAATCAGTTGTCGAAGAGCCAACCTTTTATAAGCATATTCACTCTGCCACATCGTACAACGGACTCTGTATGCTTCTTCATTGAGCCTCAAGCCGATGGTCAGTCTGGGCCTCTACAAACATTAGCTGAAGATTCGGGTGATCTACCTTACTCGCGTAAAAAAGCACTTGTCACATTTCACATCTAAGCCCAATCCATGAAAAACCCCTTGTCTTGCAAGAAAAGCACTAGCAAACTGAGTCATGGTCATAATGCGTATCCACATCGCTTCGTTGGAATTGACTCTTGCAAAAGTTCCATGTCAGAATTCCCATTCAGAGAAAGGTAAATGTACAAGGCAACAACACCTTTTCCTCCTCCACCACGCCTCCCCCGCTTCCTATCAAGACTAGTTCATCAGTCCAACAAGTCTTGACTCTTTACATAGATCCATCATACTATATTGCTGCAGAGAGTATGTTGGAACCTTAAACCCAGCGACTTGCAACAAAAAGTAAAAATAAAGATAAAAACGACTCCTTTGTCCAAGTCATTAAAAGAAGAAATTTATTTCATTTGCCCACCAGCGGGCCGGAAATGACCATTTATCCCCTCTCGCCAAAAGGGAAGGGGAAAACAAGAACATAAAACAAGTCCCCAAGAAAGTCACCTACATACCAGCCACTAACTCAAATTAGAGCCGGCTACCAGTACGGCTCACCATGTCCCTTCTTCAGCCCTTAAGAAACCTTCCGAGTCACATCAGGGTCTCCTCTACATAAGACATGAGGTCACCCCCCATTCCACGCTTAGCCCACGCCCACGAGTCACGGCGCGCTAAGCCAATTTCTCTCACCATTGAAATTCCAGCAGAATTCGATCAGGAAAACATGGCAATCTCCCGCCCGTGATGGAAATTCCGATCAACTCGCGATGTGCAACAGAGGGGGAAAATAGACTGGGGGTCTGTCTCTATTCTTCTTTTAAGGTTCTAGTTTCACAGACTACTTGTGAGAAAGGGGGGGGACTTAATGGGAGTGACGTCTTTCGTCTTTGATTTATATCAGAATGACATATGACCCAGTTTTATCTGAACCCTTAGTTTCTGTGGTATGAAGCAGGGACCTGGGAGAGATCTCTCGATCTATTCGACGTGCTGCTCAGTATTATCGTTTCTTCCAACTACTAGGAGACTCTGATAAGCTTCAGACTTGACTTCACTTCAACCTCATGTGTCTAACACGTATGTTCGCCGATAATGTAAAAGATTTCTATCCGCAAGCGTAGAAGAAAGGGGGCTAGCTACCCCTTGACATCCTACAAAGAGTTCACTCTCCAAATATAGAAAAGTAGGAGAAGAAGGCAGGACAGCTGGTATCCATACGGTAGCAATAGCAGCCACTCGCCCGCGCCCGCGCCACTCCCTTCCCTTCCCTTCCTGCCTGCAAGCACCGTTGTACGAGCCTACATTTCCTAAGGCAAGGTACTAATGTGGAGCCCCAAAAAACACCACGGGAAATCACTTCGGCCAGGATTGGGTAGAACCTACCTACTTATGCAGAGAGAGAAGCATACGCACGCTCCCCTGTCATGAAAAATAGTAGCGCGGACCGCGACCTGCAACAGAGCCATTCCTTCCCACAACCCTCGTTTCCCCCTTTCTTTGTATACTACTAGCTCCTTCTTTGGTCCCGTCCCCGTGCATGGCGTACAGATACCCGATAACTTTTCCCCAAGCTTGCAATCTAACGATCATGAACGGGTGCTGTTGTTTCCATCACGCCCTAACAAAAGAAGAAACATGTAAACTCAGTTCATAATTCTCCCTCCCACAATTGAGGAATGCAGAATCAACCGCCTGGCGTCTAACTAAAGAAAAGAGCGGCTTAGAAAAGTGAGACAGCTATTTTATATCAAACTTTTTCTTCGATGCAAATGAGTTGATACTTGGATAGTACGGTATAAAATCTGAGAATATTTACAATGGAGACCCACACTTTAAAATGTAGAAGAAGAGCTTGATGATGTTTGGCTCAAGATATAATAGCCTAAAGGAAGGAGGTTTACTCTGGCGAATGTGGGATCTTGCAATAGGGGGAAATTCTTGGTTGCAAATGCGCGTACGAAGATGGGTCTTGAGATGGAGGATGAGCAGTATGCCGAAAGGTAAATAGTCGGTCAGCTGGGTTTAGATAAAGCCTTTGTCAAAAAACTTTAAAGGAAAAAAAAAAGACGTCAACGTCAATTGTCCCATGATTGCGTGGGATGGGTATGATGTCTGAAATCGTATTTAACATTCTCTATCCTATATATATCTGTATACTAGTAACTTGTCTCATCTAGCATCCTAAGTCTGGCATCAAGTGTAAAGTAGATATAAAAAAGGTGCCGATCCCGCGTGTAACGTGCGAAATGCGACAAAACGGGCACTTCCCGCTCCAACTTTGGAAAAGCGTGCCATGGTTGCGATGACTAGACTCCATAATTTACGGTCCCGCGGTCGCTGCTTGAGGTCATCCTAACCGTTGTCCAGACCGCGTGGTACACTAGTGGACCACAGCACTCATTGAGCCCCTTCTAGCTTGAGGCTTCGTCTGTCTTTGGTGTATTATCTCTCTCAAATTATGGGATAGCAGGTTTCCATACGTAGCAATTTTGGCGAGCTATGTTGTTAGCTTGCTTCTGAAACTTAAATCGAGGATCACTTGCTCACCTTAGACTCTCACGGAGATGTCCGCTTTAGGTTGGGCTCGAAGTGAAGTATGGACGCTTCGCTGCACTCGGCTCTTGGCGTTGCAAGTGCAAAATACCTACGGTTCAGTATCGCCAAGTAAATCGTCGAAATGCAACAAACATTCCTTTTCGACGCAAATGACCTTTTCGCAAAACCCGTTTCGTCATCACTCTTCAATCAGAACCCACTGTTCCACTTCCACCCCACAGACTCCTCGAGCCACGGGCCCCTCGACCAATCTATGCTGTTCAGCCAGTCCAAGTTATCGGCTCCATTTTCATAGCTGCTAATATCGAACGCTCCTACTGGTGGCACAGCAGTGTCGAAGGGTCCAACCACACTATTGGGCTCGAAAGATTGGACCACCCCATTGTCTGTGGTATTTATGGGCTCTACCAAGCCAGCGACATGTGGTGGTTGTACGGAGGCAGAGACAATCGAGCTAGGGTCCAAAATTTGGTCCAATATCCTCTTGATGATCTCCTTCATCCGCATGCACAGGCGGTAATTACCTGCGGCTGGCTTCACCCACTCCAGGAAACCGATAAGCAAGCTCAAGTTCTGTACAATCTCACTTCTCTTCAATTTTGTGTGAGGGGCTCCGGGGTTCTTCAGCTGCTTCAGCAGTTCCACACATAGAACGCCGCAAGATGGAACACCCCAGACCATCAGGATCCAGTCGAAGTCCTGCTGTTGCTCGACGAATCGGTCGCGTTGCACCCATATCATAACTGTGAGTTCGAGCATTTCCGTTGCACAGTCAACCATGCTTTGCCCATCCGACCAGCCTTGTTTGAACGCCATTCGCTCGAGAAGCAGCCGCTGTTCTAGGAACGCGAGGCGCAGGCCAAGTGTCCTCCAGAATTGATTATCACTCCACCCATCTGACATCGGCTTGCGGTGGAAGTGAAGGTGACTGGGAAAATCATCATAGGTTTTCTGTAGTCGGGCCATAAGGAGTCTATGCAGAGCACGTCAGATATCGTAAGAAAAATAATGGGAACACTTACTTGGTCCTCTCTTCAGTGCAATCTGCAAGATCCCCTAGAAATAGCTCCAGGATCTCGTTGAGAATCACGGCCTGGGTTCCGCGGGCTCGGATGTACGTTGCGCCATGAATCTCACCTGCCGTATTCCAGCCATGCTCGTCTAATTTGCTGACAGCTGCTTGGAGCGCCGCTCCACCCTCAATCAGCACCTCGTCGTTTAGATCAAGCGGCGGCGTAGAACGTGTGTAATGATAACTGAGAGCGGGTGGCCGTCCTGTGAGCAGCGCCGTGGTTTTGTCCATGTTAAACACAATGGTGAATAACCTTTTCTTCATTTCTATGAGGAATGAGGCTGGCTGTGGTCCTGTCGACTGCCGATGAAGACCCATTGCTGTAGAGTAGCTGACAAGATCTCCTACTTGCCTCCATACAATCAGACCTTTTAGAATGGTCAGTAAGAGGGTTGTCAATAGAGCTTGGTCTTCACTCACTGGTATCACCAGTTATGATCGTCTGAAGGATCACATTTCTTGCTAGGAGTGCGACCATTGGTAGATTGATATGGTCCATCCAGTTGCTTAACGTAATGCAAGCTTGAATGCAGTCCTTCATCTCCACAGCAAAGAGTTTCCTATCTCTTCTATTTCCTCTCTGCGTGCAAAAGAAGGCATCCCTCTCAGGCATACTGAGGCAAGCTTTCGTCAACGCAGCAAATACGACACCCACTGCCTCCCACCTTATATTGCTCCCAGTAAATGAGTCTAGCCACTTTGCGTACTCGTCACCACCAGGTGATTCCTGAAGGACAGTTGTAGAATTTCTACATAGAATAGAGGAAACATGATTTAAATTCTCCACTGTCCTCGGCTCGGCGAGATATGAGCCATAGGTCTGTGACAGACTCTTCATGCAGTGTATGACGGTGTGCTTGAGCAGAACCCATTCATGGCACTTTTCACTGTACCATTCAAACAGAAAATCCCAAGTGCTCTTATCAGGCAACGCTCTCAGTATCTTGACACCCAGCTCGGCTCTAGGATTACACATCGTTGAGTCTCCATTTGCCAACATGAGGAATGTCTGAGCTTGAAGACTTTCTGATGGTGGAAGAGAATCTTCAGCGTCGTTGGATATCTGCATCTCTTCGTTCGGAGAGACAAGATTATCACGGTTCTCTACCCAGACAGCAGAGAAATTGGTGGGCCCAAAGAATCCTCCAGATTTGATGAAGGGCCCTGGTGGCTCGTTCGAAGACGGGGATCGCCCATGTCCCGGAGTTTGTGAGGGCTGAGGAGCATTGGACAGAGTAGCAGATGGGGGAGCGGTAATAGAAGGTGTGTGCGCCGATGAATGCTTATCCTTCTTCCTAAGCTCAACGCCGGATGGATGAGCAGCAGTTCCGCGGGGCTGGGTCATAGGCGCGGCAAGGTAAATGCATTTTTCAACAACATTTCTTCGCTTGCAGCGGTTACAGAAGGGAAGGGAATGATCGCAGGCTATTTTGGCCTTTCTACAAGGTTCGCAGGCATGCTGCTTCCCATTCCGTCGCCTGGCTTGGATAGTGCCAGAGACAGTCATGATGGGCGGCACGGCTTAAGGAGATCGGCTTAAGGAGAAATCTTTTCAGAATTGAGAGATTTGTGAAACATAACATAAACGGCTTGGCCAGAAGTCGGAGATGGGAAAGAGATATTGTCGAGATATAGAAGTCGGAATTGAGGAGGAACCTGAGCACCGAACTAGCTGGACATTGACGAATGAGAAGTCGACAGCGAGAACCGAGACCCATCCCGTGAGCGGAGTTCGGTGTTCGACTGCCTCGGCTTACCAAGCTGTCTGCAGCAACGTCACGATGCTGGCAGGGCTACGAGATTTGTATGCACTTGCTATACATGTATTGGCAAAGCACAAGAAGACTTATCTTCTCCGGGCCTCGATTCTTGGACACTTTTTCACTGTAGCTGGGGATTGAGGAGCTCACGCCAACTTGACTTCAATCCCATGAAGGTATTGGGCAATCCTTTCATGCTGGAGGCTATTGGGATGTCGTTAGTAAGAAAAGGTCACTGTCTAGGTCTCGCGAGCTGCAAGACTACCTTAAAGAAACTTTTACATTGTCTCAAAATTTGCATGGGTATCATAACATGCACCCGCATTTTCCTCCCTTCCAGTCCAGATAAGCCTAGCAAACTCAACCATCCCACCTAACAGCCTGTTCAGCAGTCTATGACCCCGGATCACTACCACCCCCGAGCATCATCTCCCTCAACCCCATCCATCGCCAAACATAAAACCAATCCGAAAGAGTCGAGAGCAGAACAAGCAAGACAAGCGTAACAAAACTTAAAGCCCACCCGCGCCAGCAACCTTAAAAATTCCAAAAAGCAAATTGGTATTTCCTTTACTCTCTTTGACGACGCGACTTCTATATCTCATTTCTCAGATTTCCGACGCCGCTTCTTTCGCTTTTCTCTCGAATAAAACTAGAGCACCGGGACAAGCCATCATCAAATACGGATTCGCAAAACCAAGACTGGTAAAGATGGAGTATAGGAGACCGCAATACAAAACAAGCACAAATTGGTATTTCGGGGGGTATTTCGCGCCAGGGTATATATCCGTGACTGTGGGAAACAAGAGGAAACAATAGGATAATCTAAGAACGTGGTGGGCCAATTGCGCCTGGGTATCCTGAGTTGGTTGAATGAGAAGTTGACGGCCGACCGCTGTCGGTCGAGGCTCGTATAGTGTGTCTCGGTGTCGCATCGCCTGGATGCTGAAGTTGAGATGGTTTGTGATCAATGCTGCTGCCGCTGCCATTCGCGCCAAAGTGGCGGGTCGGCCAAGGAGTAGCCTCGTCCTCTGCCAAGTTTACACCACTGTCATTCCATGGATTGCGGTCTGCATTGAAGCTCCTCGTCGACTCAATCGAAATTAGTGAGGACTTGGAGACATTGCCAGAGGCGCCATTCTTGAATAAAGAGTTGGCGGGAGAGTGAGAGCTGTTCTTTCGACGCTCTAGGAATGAAGAGATTGACGTCATGCTGCCTGGCTTTCGAAGTTTGTCGAAGATAGTGCTTCTCTCGCGAGTAGCCTCGATGTCGAACGATGACTTGGTTGGCGAGTCGGTCGACATGGGCGTGGAGTGCTGCAGGAGCTTCGAGTCGAAGAACTGAAGGGAATCTTCAAAAGAATCAGACTTGGGCCGAGCGATAGCGCCCTTGACAATAGTGACCTCTACCCCTGCGGAGGCGAGAGCTGTTGCCAGAAAATCAATAGCATCTCGTACACCACCAGCATTGTTTCGGGTGAAATTCCACAGCAAAGTGATGGTTGGGCCACCATCTTCAGTACGCTCGTTTTCGTCCTCCCCAACATGGACTTCGACAACATATTGCGCCTTAAGCTTGGCAATCAGATCTGTTCGAAACGCCTTGGACTCCAAGTACTTCATGAGTTCCGGTGAGCGTGCTAAGATCAGTTCATGGCTATCCGGGACCATGCCGAGGAACTCATCAACGCACTGGGGAACTTGCCATTCCGGTCCAGAGATGGTGACATCATCGCTGGCCTGTTCCGTGCTGGGGAAGCTGATCTTGCAGTTCCACTTCTTCTCTAATTCTTCGAGTTGTTTAAGCCGAGCAATGAGCTGCCTGTGATAGAGACGGTCGACGTTGACAGTCTGCGACGTAAACTCCGAGTCTACCCGATCAACCATATCCAAAATAGCTGATTTAACGAGTTCGAGGTTCTGAGCATTTCGCGCTGGCGTACGGCAGATAACATTGTCGACCTTTATGTCATCGTCTTCGCGACCAACACCGCCTCGATCCATAGCGTTGGAAAATTTGACGAAGACGGAATGTCTCTTCATAATCTGCTGGATATGCTGTCCACCAATTCCAATGATCCTTTTGTGGTACTGATCGGGGACGTGGAAAGAGATCGAGGCCGGCATTTCTTGCTCAACAAGCATCAGGCCGGATTTCATAGCATCATAGTTTCCAGCACAGACATCGATGTTGAAATTGTACTCGCTGAATCCATCAAAGATAATCTGCACACTGCTCTGGCCCATGATCTTGTTGATTTTACCGTTCTTCTTTCCGCTCACAAATTCCTTGTGTTCATTTGCGAGCTCTATCTTGACTCGTATCTGATATTGAGATCTGGTGACAAATCGAATCTCGGAGATGACCATCAGCGCTGCCTTGACCGCGTCATCGGACCCTGTGATTGTGAATGTAAGCTTCTCGAAAGATACATCTGCGTCCGAATTTGCGCAGATGTCTGAAAGCATGGTGCGGACATCAGTAGGTGACGGAAGACGCGCTGTCTCCGCCTGCAGGATAGCCCATTGTGCACCATAGAATTGGCCGGTCTGGATCACTCAATCAGTTACAATACCATGAATTTTGCACATCCCAAACTTACGAGTGACATAATATCTCGAACGGTACGCTCCACATGCAGCCCTTCCACACCTTGTATTCTGAGTGACCCGCGTTGAGAGCCGAGAGTAGGAAACTGGATGAAAGTGCCGTTCGTCTCCATAATCTTGCGGACTTTGTCCAATCTGCTCAAGAGGATACTATCAATCTTGGCAGCAGAGATGGGAGCATCCTTCATGAAGAGACGCGTGCGTGACATAAGCTCATGTATCTTCTGCTTAGCCATGGCAATGTTGCCTGGTGTGTCTCCCGTGATAAAGATCTCTTCTGGATTGCGTCTCTGGGCACCAGCGGGGCAGTATCGGTAGACCTGAGAAAATGGAGGTGGAAAGTAGATTGCTGTGTTCGTTGCTGACTCAATGAGCTTAATGTTCTTTCGAGAGCGTCCGCAGATGACAGTGTGAAGAGAAAGCTCGAGGATCGTCCCATCCACAAAACGGCCGAGCTAGATAGATAACAATGTTAATAGACTGTCTTTCGTATTTATCGTCTATTTTCGTCTTACCAATTTATCAATAAAGATCAAGACCCGTGTCTTCGCGTGCTCCGCACTCTCCATGTCTCCATAGATAGCGATTCTCCATCGCTGATCTCGACCCGCATCTCCATTTCCACTCGATACTTCAGTCGGGGATACAAACTTGGGACCCAAGAGAAAGATGTCGACCCCACAGAAGCCTGCGATGAGGTCGATTTGGTCGACTACATTCGCCTTGAGAGCTGTGGCGGCGGCGTCGATGACCAATTCGCCCTCAACATCGACGACAGCACAACGCTTTGAAGATGTTAGCTAGGCCTATACGTAGAATTTGTTTGAACTTACCAGCGCCAGAGGTGTCTCGTTCAAGACCGCCTCCCTGCTCTTGTGTACCAGTTCCGGGCTTCCCGAGAGACACACAGTGGTGACCTGCCCTTTGACACGCTTCGGCTCGGAGGACTTGACGTGAGCTTCTATCGGGAGCGGACCGCTCGAAAGATCTTTGCAGAGCTTCCTTAGATTGGCGACGTTCTGCGCGTGTACGGGGAGCTCGTAAATGGGGACGTCGTCGGGTGCGTCTTCGGGGTGCGTCCAACGCTCGACGGCAGCTTTCGTCGCGTAGAGAATGTCCTCTGTATTGGGGCCGGCGAGGTCTGAGGCAAAGGGAACGTTAAAGGAGTAGTGAATGGTGACCTGCTCAGATGTCGGGGAGAGGATTGGAGAGCCGTGGGCTGGCTTATGCTGGGGCGTCATCGGTGGCATGTTCATGTTGTTGGGATTCGGCCTCGACATGCCAAAGCCCGGGGCCATGCGGTCGGACCAATGCCGCATGTTTGCTAATTTATTCATGTTGGAGACGTTCCGGCGGAGGAGAGTTGCTGGCTGGCTGGCTGGGACGTCGAGAGACGTTGAAGAGAGAGTCTCGTGCAGAGGATCCGGAAACGGGCCTGGATAAGTAAGCCGCTTGCTCAGGCTCAGGCGCAGGCTCAGGTCGCTTAGCTGGACTGGGACTGGGACTGGGACTGGGACTGGGTTTGGGGATTCCCTCTCGGCGGAAAGCGAACAGCGGACCAACCAAGAACCACCTCTTTCTGGCTGGGGAAGGAGGCACGGCAAACGGGCTGAACCATAAAAGATTCAAAACCACACGAGATAAGTTCCTCACGTCGATTCTCATGGGTTGTTTTGGGCTGAAGCGCTCGAGAGGTCACGGAAGTCTACAGTGCTACCACAGCTGTTACGTGTGTGTTCCACCCAGCGCCCTTTCGAGGATAGAAGGCCAGTGTGGGTTCATCCGCAGCTGCAGTGCAGATCCAATCCTCGAGGCCTGATCGTTTGCCTGGCCTGGCACCGATGCTTCCGAGACGCCTACCTGGCTCTGGCTGAGGTGAGCTGGAGAGAAGGGAAGGGCGCTCAGTCGCGGCCGCCGTCGTTCAATGCAGCACTGAATTGAACTGTGCTGTACAGGCGTACGAGGATGGGGGAGACAAAAAGATACGAAGTATCGTGGGATAAAGTGTGTGCCCCAGATGTTCAGATGTGGATATCTCTACGCAGCACAGCTGCCAACTGCGTCTACCGGCCAAGTCGAGTACAGTACAGTAATACAGTACAAGACCGAGTACGAATCAGATTGTACCAATGCAATTTACTACTGTGCCCGTGCAGCACGCCCCGGCCCAGCCCAGCCCAGCGCGCACCTGCGGAAGCACGAAACATTGATCTTGGCTCGTCCAGCATCCAGCACCCAGTCCCAGCACCCAGTCTACAGCATAGACAGAAACCGCTGAAGCTGAACGGAATTCGCCCACTCTGCCCTCTGCCCAATCCCGTACCAGATGTCTGGAGCATCAGACCATCCGACTCCTCCTAGTGGAGGCACTCATCCAGCTACCCCACCACCCACACACCCACGCACCAGAAAACGAACCACCTTTATAAGCAACATCTCGCGGGACGATGAGATGTTCCTCGTCCCGCGGCAGTGGAACGCCAGGAATCAGAGCGAGTTACCCCTCCACCGTGGCAAGTCAATATAGATTTACGTAGGTATATATGCCCCCCCTCAGACACCTGTAGAATATGCTGCGAGCCAAGATCCGTTGGTTAAAAAGGTTTGGTGGTGACTTCATCACTAACTAAGCCCCGCAGCGGGTTCTAGATTTTCAGTCGGGCCCAAAGGCTCTCCTATCTCCGCGCCCCTGGTACGTGCTGATCTTTGGTGAGGATAATATTGCTGCAGGAGAATCAGAATAGACCCTAGGATGTCATGAGAAAGTTTATTGGTCGAGATTTAGATGGGTATATTGTGTTTTATTATTAGTATTATTATTCATCATCCTCAATGGATCGGTATGATCCCAAAAATGCGAGTGACATTAGTTTTCGCTCCTGGAAATGCTTCAAAACGTGACACCATGAATGTTACGGTGATAATGCTTTACGACTCCAGTTCTCCACATTCGACTATTTCCATCGTGTCTCCTATCGGTAAAACTCCCTTCTGGCGTCGTCCGTGTAGACCATCACAGATGACTCTCTGTGCCTTGGCCGCTCAATAAAAGCTACCGGATTCGGCATCTGCGCAGGGAGCTCCTCGTAATATCTTTCTCCCTCAGCAACCGTCATTGGCTCCCGCCGATTGAGTGAATGATGCACAGGTCTAACGCTGAACTCCCTCTGTGACTGTGGCATGATCTCCCGGCGAGCCTCCGGGCGGACACTGGATGCAGACTCTCGTGGTGGTGCTTCAGGGCGTACACTTTGGAGCCTTCCCGCATATTCTCTCGGTGCTTCATATCTGATAGCGTCTGGCCGTATGGTTGCAGCTCTCACATAATCTCGAGGAGGCTCCTCACGGACTACGTGAGCTCTTGGAGCATATTCACGCTCATCCCGGATCTCGTATCTTTGTTGTTCTGGATGAATGGAGTCAAGTCTTGGAGCATAGTTGCGAGAAACTTCCTGGCGCAGTGTCTGGGCTTGAGGAGCATGTTCTCGAGGTGGTTCGTCGCGAGCTTCATACCTTACTTGCTCTGGTCGGACGCTCGCTGCTTTGGAGTAGTCCTGGGGGGCATCTTCGCGAGCAGCTGGGGCTCTAGTGTACTCACGAGAAGGCTCGTCGCGGACCTCGTATCGTACTGCATCCGGACGTGCGCTTGGTGCTCTCGATGTATGTTCGTGAACAGGTTCTTCGTCAACTCGTCGACGTTGAATGTACTCTTCTCCAGAAGGGCGAACAGAGTATTCTCGTTCACGGTAGGATCGATATGAGGGCGGCGCCATCGCATATTCAGGTTGTGTGACGACACGTCGAGGGACTGCTGAAAGAGGCGAAGGCCTTCGATAGACCACTCCGTCATCATCATAAACTTCGCCTCGGCCAGATATTACTCTGACTGGAGGTCTCTCATAAACAACTTCCTCACGGTATCTGACTGGGGGGGCTACAGATTGACGCGTCGGCGTAGGCTCGTAATATTCGTTGCCAAAACCATCCCTGACGATACGCACCGCTTGGCGGGGAGGTCCCATAGGTACTGGTGATCTTCTACTACGCATCAAAGGAGATCGAGATCGTTCGCGATCACCATCTGGTCGGACAATAGTTCTTGCGACAGAATCTCTGTAGTATCTAGGGTCCTCAATTCTTCGATCTAAAAGGGAATGTGAGGCGGCCCTGATAGCACGGCGCTCACCATGGGCATATGAAGGCGTGGCATATATGGGAGATTGAGGCCGCCTGACATAAGTGTCACTCGAAACACGCCTATAAGTATCATCCTCAACGCGGCGAAGAGGGTGGGTAGGCCGACGGAACTCAGGCTCATAAGGATCTTCGACGTCTTGGTACCTCCGAGAGTCTCGGACTTCTTCATATGGCTCTTGCACGCGCGCCTGTGTGGTTTGTGCTTCATCATACCGCGGTTCGTCATAGTTGAGCTCAGCAGCATACTGACCTGATTGCCTCTGTCGCTTCTGAGGTCGTGGCAAGGGAGCAACGGGGAATGGGGAGGGCGAACGAGGTTCGGGTTTTATATATGGTGAATCTGGAGTATCCGTGCTATCTTTTGCCTTTCTTTTCTTCTTCTTGCTTGCCTTCCTTTTGTCGGCCGTTTTGACTCCTTTAGGAGAATTATCTGTACTCGAGATTCCAGCAGATGGCTGATTGCGCAAGGCGGCCACTTGAGCAGGTGCACTTTTGTCAGCAATGATGTTCTCTCGAAGGACTGGAGGCTCTCTTGCTGTAGCTAGTGGTGAGACTCGGGCAGGCTGAGGGGCAACTGGTGAGAGATCGTGAGCACGAATTAAAGCCGGAGGGCCGTCGTCCTCAAATGCTTGTCTCAGAAGATCATCTGTGGTTTTCTGGACAGTGATCTGGTCGCTGTTCGGTTTTGCGGAAGCACTATTGGCTTGGTGGTGTAGCGAGTGTGTGCGGTTTGCACTTGTCAGGCCTTCTGTAGCAATGCGCGAAGTTGCGTTACCCATTGCTGAATGCTGCATTTTCGGGTCTATTGCATCTGTCAGGTGCTGTGAGTGTTGCTCTTGCGCTGCTGATTGATTATTTGAGGATAGCGAAGTACTAGCCACGACCTTTTGGTGGTCTTGAAAGTGACCTGATATAGAATGTGACTGCTGAGAACGCCCACCGACAGATACTAAATTACCCGATTGCACTTCTGCTGGTTCTCTTTGACTTTGTGAAGAGTTTGACCAGTTTGAAGAATCATGTTGACTAGAGTAGAAGGTATTCTCGTCAAAAGAATCACTTGCCGGGGTTTCTTCAGCCATCGTACGATGAGCTTCCGCCTCGGTCGAAGGTGGAACAACTGCTTGGGCTTTTGACAAAACTTCAGAAATATCAAAACTGGGAAGAGATTCAGATGTTTGCAACGCAGCTTTTGTTGCGATACGCTGCTTTTCAATCTGGTCCCTGAGAGCTCGCTCTACCCGTTGCCTTTGTAGTTGCATCTCAGCTTTGATAAGATCGTCCGACTTCTCAAGCAGTATTGGATTGATCTCAGATTTTCCTGATTTGGAAACTTGTTTACCCCCGCCCGAACGACTGTTATTGTTTGGGGATCGGAAAAATGATGAGAGTGAATCTTCGGAATGGGAGTTGGGAGTTGATAATTGTGTAATGCTGTTGGTATGAGGAGTTGGGACGGTGGGCGAAGAGACATGTCGAGTCGCATTTGCTAGTTTCCCAGCCAAGTGTGGCAGGATCTTTATTCGGGGATGGGTACCTGCAACTACAGCATCTCGGAATTGCACAATTTTCTGGTACTCCAAAATTTGACGCAGCTCGTCTGCCGTCAAAACAGGAGCAGCTCCATTAGGAGCTACGAAGGGAGCCATAGCCCCTTGGGCCATGGTCGCGACGAGTAAAGCTGCTGGTCAGTAAAATCAGTCTATATATGCAATGATAAATATACAGATGTACAAAGCAAAGAACAAAAGCGAGCAAGTAAAGTACGCAGACAGCGGCGGCCAGTCGTGTTTTCGTGGATGTTGTGATGGAAGAGGTGAGGGTTTTGGGTTGTTCGAAAAGTATTGGGTCGACATGGGTCTCAATTTTAGCTCCGAGACACGAGACCAGGCCAGACCAGGCATGGCCTTGCCCTTTCAGGCAGCGCGGGTCGCAGCCGCCAAGTGATAATTTCACGCCGGGGCGGAATTTGCCAACAACTCGTCACTATTTCCCCATTGGGAGGCTGGTCGAGTCATCCTCTTGATCGTTATATTGTTTGGCTGAGGATGGTAGAATTACATGCGATCACTCTGCTCCCTCGTTAGACATCGACAGGGGCTTCTCTGTTTGAAGACACCCAAATCATTCCACAGTGCAGGTAGAAAGTGCTTCTCTTCACCAACAGCCCGTTGCACCTCACCACCTATAGGCAATATGACTGACGGCAGACCCGTGTTCTTCTTCGACATTGACAATTGTGTATGTTAACCTTCCATTTTTTATTTTTGCCAAGACTCAGGAATTGACCCTTTCAATAGCTTTATCCAAAGAGTCAGTCTCAGACCCGCACATCATATCTTTTCATCGCTCAAACCCTTAACAGGCAGGAAGGTCCATGATCACATGACAGTATTGATTGACAAGTACTTCATGAAGCATCTGGAACTCGACCAGGAGGAAGCTTTCAGACTTCATCAGGAGTACTATCAAGCGTACGGTCTAGCTATTGAAGGCCTCGTCCGCCACCACCAAATTGATCCGCTAGAGTACAATCGCCAAGTCGACGACGCTCTTCCTCTTGACGATATCATCGACCCCGATCCCCAGCTCAGAAAGCTTCTCGAAGATATAGACAAAAGTAAACTTAAGCTGTGGCTCTTCACGAATGCCTATGTTACACACGGACAACGCGTGGTTCGCTTGCTTGGCATCGATGATCTGTTCGAAGGCATGACCTTTTGTGACTATGGCAAGAGACCGATGATCTGCAAACCGCACCCAGAGATGTTCAGCAAAGCTATGAGTGAAGCTCGTGTTGTTGACGTTAAAGACTGCTACTTCATCGGTGAGAACATCTAAACGCATCGCAAGACTTGGAAAGCTGACAGAGAAAGATGATTCGGCACTAAATTGTGCAAAGGCGGAGGAAATTGGGTGGACTACTACCCATCTCGTCGAAGAAGGAGAACTCCTACCTACTAAAAAGCCTTGCAAGAATCAGGTTCGACACTTGGACGAACTAAGAACTCTTTTCCCGCGGTTCTTCAAGGCCTCTTGAGATTAATTTGTCGCCATATCACTTCGTGTATTCGAAATGCCGGTTTGGTACACATCTGGAATTATTATTGCGAGATCTATGTAGATTACAGAATGAGTAGATACTAGATAGACTTAGATGCAAAAGATCTAATATTATGCAATGTACCTCAGCAACCATACACACATCCAAATCTCCACTGATGCTCCGAGGGTATCCCAAACGCCGCCCAGTGGTCCGACTACCTCAACTCCTAGATTGCAATTCCTAAGCCCAGTGAACTTTCCACTTATCCTGACTAAGGCCTCTTCACGCTGCGTATGACCTCCTCCAGCTTCGCCAAAACCACTTCTTTCTCCTTAACAGCCTCTTTTCTCTTCTCCTCAGCAATCTTCAGCTCCGCCTCCAACTGCTTGATCGTGCGTTCCTGATCCTGTTCACTATTGTCTAAACCTGGTAGAACTGATATTAGATACTCTATTTGCTGCTCCTTCATTATGAGATCCTGCGCAAGTTCTTTTTGACCGGCCTTGTAATCGGCGGCGGGGTAAGGCTCAACTTCGCATAGCGACGTTAGCCTTTGCTCAAGAACTCTTCAAACAGCAGATCAAGATGGATATATACCATCTGATGGATCCCTTGGCGCCCCGTCATTCTCCTTCTTGTCTGCCCGAATGCTGTCCGTTGTATTCAAGGTCTTAAGGTCGTGGTGTTTGTTAACGTAATAAATAGAAGCGATGAATTGATTTGCGAGCTACATCAAGTCAACAGAAGATCTACAGACGAGAAAAATGAACCATACCTGATCGACAGCATCCTGTATTTGGGTCAATTTGTCTGCCATTATAGGTGGTGGTTGTGTTGTGGTGGAAGAGACGAGGCTGAGGATCTGGGCTGAAGGGCGGTTTGAGCAGCCAATCAGAGCGTCATCGGAAGGCTCTTGACTCAACCTCCGACTTCACATCACCCACCAAGCTTCACCCACTTCCTACAATATATATATATATATTTTCTTCTAGAAACGATTTTTCAGAAGCCTTGTCTCTCTTTTATTTGACGGGAACGTCAAATTAGTGTAGGAAGCACAATGACTGCTATGTCATAAATACAATCGCCGCACTCCTTTCCCTATGCGCTCACTACTTACTTCTGTACGGCTTTTCCACCCGATTCAGCAATCAAGAACATGTTCAAGATATACCACAGATGCTTCCCCAGAGGAGCTCGTCTACCCAGACTCACCATCGTCAAATCATGATGATTTAGCCTCATTCCTCGAATATGCATCTCGCACAGGCATGGACACAACAAGCACAACATACGTAGGAACCCACTATGAGTACACCGTTCAAGCTGCACTATCTCGCCTCGGAATGACGCTCAAGCGCACAGGCGGTAGATCTGACTTCGGCATCGACCTCCTCGGTACCTGGACCCTCCCCTCTTCTCTTCAGCCTCTCAAGGTTCTTATCCAGTGCAAGGCGCTTGCTCGGAAAGCCGAGCCTTCTCAGGCAAGAGCGCTTGAAGGTACCTTTGTGGGTGCACCGATGGGATGGAGAGGGCCGGGTGTGCTGGGCTTCTTGATATCGAAGCAGCCAGCTACGAAGGGGGTAAGGGATGCACTAGGAAGGAGCAGATGGCCAATGGGGTATGTCCTTTGTGAGGATGACGGGAGGCTTTTACAGATGCTCTGGAATAGGATGGCTGAGCAAGAGGGCTTGGAGGGGATGGGAGTTGGTCTGAAGTATAGTGGTGGAGAGAAGAGCGAACGGGAAATCTCGCTCACTTGGAGGGGAGATACCATCAGGCCCTAACCGCAGCTAAGTGCGCATGGCCAGATAAAGTCCATCAGTTTTATGAGCTTATCTCTTTAGCAGATAAGGGATTCTCTTGTTAATACTTCCAAGCCATCTCCGCTTGATTCAGTCATAACGTGTTTCTACATTTCTATATCTTCATATTTGTCTTTCGCCTTGATTTTTATTGTTATGACCAATGGATCTAATGCCCAGCGGCCATCGCAGTTTGTCTATCCTGTACGATTTTCTGAACAGCAGGTCTTTGCATCAAACGCTGATTCCAAGCGTAGTAATTTGGATAATTCTTCTCGAGCTCAAGACTGCCCGCCTCGTCGCCGAAAATAAAGGGCACCATCAGGTCCCAAGTGACAAAAGAAAGATCAGCAATCGTGCTGTTCGCCGTCATTTCAGTTCGATTCTTTACCTACGACCACGAGGGACAAGGATGGCATACCATTTATCACCAACCAACCATTGTTGGCCTTTCAATGCATTATCCAACACATGGAACACCCTCTTGATCTGCTCTTTGTATCTCTCTTGCGCACTCGGGAGTTGCTCGTGGTGGAATTTGCAGAACCACGCTGCTTGTCCAAAATATGGTCCCTGACCACTCATTTGGAAGAACAGCCATTGACTGACCTGAAATCGCTCTGGTGAAGACGCATAGGTTAGAGTTGCTGAAGTATCGTAGGTTTCTACTAGATACTGCATGATGGCAGCGGACTCCCAAAGGGTGATGCCCGTATTTGGGTCTTCGATAGCTGGGACACGGCCATTGGGGTTGATGGACTCAAAAGGCTGCTTCTTGAGATCGGCAAAATCTATGTTCATGATTAGAAAATTCCCCACAGAGCCTTTCTGAGAATAGATACCCGTGAACTTAGTAGTGTAGGGGAGTTTGAGCTCTTCTAAGATAAGTGCGACTTTCCATGGATTCGGCCCCTGGGCTGGAAGCTGGTTTTTAGTAAACGCATCAGTACTAGGAGGTAGCTGAGACAAACCATGGCTGTATAGGGTAATCGGCTTGCTCATCGTGAGAATTTTCTATTCGCTTGGCTAGAAAGTCGAATAACGAGTTCCGAGCCACAATCTCAACGGGGCTTCCTCTAGATTTATAAGACATTCACCTTTCATTTGAGCCGTATGAAATCCTGGTGTATGATCTCATGTGGGACATTTGGCCCCTCCTCTAGTCTGCGATGGAGTTTTCAGATATGAGACGGCTCGAGTAGAGGACCCGCATTAACCAATCGTGTTAGCGCGTTCTGGGACATGATTGTCGCGTTCCCATAATGGAACGGAAGCTTGATTTTGTTCACTGGCATGTGCTGGGAAACCATTCATCCTTTTTATATGCTTGCTGCAGAATGACTAGCCATCAGGGTACTTTTTGATATGCAGGTCACTAGTTGCCACTGGGGAGCCGTTGGCAAAGGTAGTAACAAAGCGAGGAACGACATCCTCAGAGTCACTTTTGAGGAAGGGAACTTTCTGGCACATATAAGTACTTGAGTCAAATGCCTGTGACAGAAATCTCTCGGAAGTGGTTGTAGCAGATAAATCCACATCAATCTTACTTGTGCTACTGCTGGTGTGAAACTACACGAAAGAACAATTGATGATGGCCGTACAAGTAATATGGAGAACCAGAACCGCCACCGTGGTAAAGCTCAGGTCGAAGAGTGGATGGCCAACGCCAGAATGCAACACCATCATCATCACACATGAAAGCAAACAAGTGTTCCTCCTCATCAAGCCTGGGGCTCCCCGAACTTTATCCTAGACGAAGTAGGTCGCCACCAGAGCCTCTCAGCAGCGTGCCTCTTCAATCAGCTAACGTCGGGATATTCCACCGTAAGGAGCTAGCTCTCGGCGGTCTTGATTTGCGGGTACTGCGCCTGCGCCAGGCCGTGGTCTGTAATCGTTGAGGCACATCTACAATATGTTAGTCAGTTCTGACATTTCGGCTTCGAAACAATTCAACCTACTGCGCACATGGCGTCGTGACTGATGATCTCAATACCTCGCTGATTAAGACAGGGTGGAGATGGAAACTGTGATCTTTGGCACCTTCGAAGTGTCGTATCAGCCGCAGTGATCGGATCAATATCCCAATGGAGGCATCTCTGATAGTGATTGATGAGAAGATGACCGCACATGACTTGGCTTGAAGGAGATTATTGAGTGAGATGAGAAGCTGAATAGTGCTCTGTACGTAATGGCTGTACCGCTGGAGGTCCAGGAACGCTGTATGCCAACGAAGAGTAAGGAAATTGTTGGACGGCTTTATAGGAAATAGCCCCAAGAGGATACACATACGATCTTGACAAACAAAACTCGGACACCGATGCGATATGCTTCTATTAGGATATAGATCCTTTCACTTGAAGTTCTGGTGATTCTTTGACGGTACAAACTTTTCGGAGAGGTGCATGGCGCGACGCAATAAAGGCTGCATACCAAAAGCTAGCAAAGGTATAAATTCACAATTGGTCTTTGAAACACTTCGCCATTACTCATATCGCCAGCTGACTCATTTTTGCCGCCTCATATCGTGAGGCTCCATTGTTCAAGATCGATATCCGTTGGCCTTGTCTTCTATTTGCGCTACGCAAGCATATTGATTAGACTGCTTGCTTTCAACACATTTTGCTGAACTGACTAAGGGTCTATAGGAGTGCAAAAAGTAGGTCCAAACAGGCTAGAAGGATTCCGAATGGTCTGAAGGCCTATCGTAGGAGTGAGACGCTGATTTTGATTGCCTTGTCGACCGCTGTCAATCTCCAATCATCAGCTGATTGATGGGTTGAGTGCTTCAATTCAATAGCTTGCAAAGAAGAAACATCATTTCTGCGATGACAAAGGACAGAACGTCCCAGCCGACATAGTTGGCGTCATAGCATTGAGACGAGAAAGGAGGAGACTTGAATCTCAAGATCTGGAGACACTTCTGAGAAAGGATTTCGCCGCTCGACCGCCCTGCACAACCCAGAGAAGGTCGACAAGTGTAAAAGCTCAGATGCAAATATATGGCCTACCTAGCTGTCATGACTTGTGTTCATGCGGAAGAAGATTCAACGCAGGGACGCGGTTCTTCTCCCTTCGATAACGTCACATCCCAACCCCGTCACTTCTTCGCCTCGAGCAAACTACGTCGCAACTCGCATCTTTAAGACACGCCTCCCTGCAACACTGCTACCAATATCTCCTTAGTAATCAGCCACGTCACTCGTCTGGCCTAGGGTGCAGTCTGAGGACATGATCTGGCGGCCTTTCATTCCGACCTCGCCATTTCTGTTCCGCCAAATTCGTGCCATGAGTGCGAGAAGTCCAATCCATTTCGGACCTTTCGAAGTCACAGGCCAGGTATCGTCTGTTCCCGTTCCAGTTCCTATCTCCTAAGAAGAAAATTCTCACGTCCTACAGGTCTTCTACCAGACAGCCCTCTGCTTTGCGCTGGTCAATATCAAACCCGTCCTCCCGGGTCACGTGCTCGTGATTCCTTTCCGGAAAGCTCAACGCTTTACCGATCTCTCCCAAGATGAAGTCACGGACCTCTTTACCACGGTACAGAAGGTGCAGAAGATGTTAGCTAAGAAGTACTTTGATGCGGGGACGGTGGAAGATGGAAGCTTCAATGTCACAGTCCAGGACGGGAAGTGGGCTGGACAAACCGTCCCACACATGCACTGTCACATCATTCCCAGACTAAAGGGCTCAGAGGAAGGCGATGCCTTATATGATAGACTAGAGAGCGAGGAGGGGAATGTTGGAGGTGGGTTGTGGGATCAGAGGCGTCCGACACAGCACGGGAAGTTTCCGAGGATTGAGGATGCGGATAGGAAACCGAGGTCTGCGGAAGATATGAGTGCTGAAGCAGCTCTCTTCAGAGACAGAATGGCACTGATTGATTCAGAGCAATGAAAGATGCTTTGGTGCATAGATTGTCTCTTAAAAGGCTAAGACCCTCTGGGAAGATCATTTGGCAGTTTGTTCGAAACGTGAGTTAACGGTGCTTGCAGCCATATATACCAATCAGCTCTGTTGGAATACATGATTATTTCAGATACTTTTCCTACAGCAGGCCATGACTCAAATCGATGCTCAACACCAACTCTGAAACTTCAAACATATCCTTCCCCAAATTTCCAAAACACCTCCCACTATTCACCCCAAAAAACGCATTGCCCGGTGCTCTACATTTGTCTCAAGAGTTTGGCTAGAGAAGGCTTCCCGCGAACTCCTTAATATGTTGAAAGGTTGCTGCAGCCTTCAAGGCAACGATGAGTGACGACAACTTTCATTTCTGAATGTTTCTCGTGGAATGCTGCTTGATTTTCGAGTCAAAATCGTGGTGCCTTTAGGTGACTGTGGAATCTGGGCTTCTTTCTCAGACCGACTTTCGTTCATATTTTGCGGTGTGGATTTTGGTTGCTGGATCCATTCATTCGACTCCGTGTTTTGTGAAGGCTGCCTCGGCTCCTTTCGAGGGCAAAGACAGTCCAAGATATCGATGAGAATGCAGCACATTTTGGAAGAACCGCTTTACATAAGATAATGTGATTTTCAAAATGCTTCTTGTTTGTCTGAATTTTTGGAATTATTCTATAGTTTATAATTTTTGAAGCTAATGATTTTCTGGTTCGAGCCAGAATTCCATGGTACGCTTGACGCAACGGCGAAGTCTAGGTGCAGATAGGCTTATTCTGACACACAAATAATTTTGTATTTCAAAAAGAAAAAATTACTAGGCTGCGACGCCATTCTCTATGTTTGGTGGAGGACGTGGAAATCCCGAATTCCAAGCAGTGTATGTCGCGACAGATACTACGTTGGAGATATCAGGTGTTCAAGACAAAATCATAACAATTATATTAATGCGTAAAACCACGATTGATAAAATTATCCCTCCAATCCTACTAAATCACAAAGTGTAACTGCTTTTCGCCAGCGCCAATCCCTGCAAGGTGAACACAAATAGATCGGAAAAGGCAAGACCCCAATATCTCGACCACAGGTCCTCCTCTCAGTTCTCATGAGCTGCCTCAACAATCACTATCTCGTTACATAGCAAGCGTAGGCTTTGCCGGCGGCGTCTTCCTTGACATACACGCCGTAGGTTTCGTCCGACACATGTGCTCCACAATTCCCACAGTGCACTTGTGCAAACCCCTTCTTGTAGTGGACATCGTAGCTATCTCCAGGAAGCATGGTGTGTTCGTAGCCCATGCCAGTCCACATATGGTGGTCGGAATCCGGTTTGAGGAGCGTCTTTTTCGGGATATCGTCACGCCGCTTCTTATTGACATACTTGAGAGTCTCGTCCCAGTCACCTTTCTTCCAACGCAGCACTTGAAAGCGCTCGATCTCATTCTTGCAATGCGGGCAGTCCAGAGAAGGCCATTTCTGTTCAAAGGTCCAGGGCAAAATGCCTTTGACTTTTTGAGCTATAATTAAGATGAGTCAGTATAAAATATATCGAAGCCACACAAATATAGATATACCTGGCAGAAGCTCAGCTTTTGGTGTCACCTCAGCTGATGTGGCCGACACTCTCGCAATATGGTGCCAGTCAGGGCTTATGACAATCTCATTCTTTTCGTTCGTTGAACCGGCTTTTTTGACTGAGTCGAGGCATACGATGGGGAAGTAGTGGCCAAGAAATCTGTAGAAGCAGTTGCCCTTTTTCACCTTGATTGGAAGTCCTATGGGCTTCATTTTATCAAGTTGTAATGATTGGTATATGCAGATTAAGAGTATATGACAGAGTTTGCAAACGAAATGACCAGGTGTGTTGAAGTTGATAGACCGGGAAGAGCGTTTTAAAAGGGCATCGAAGGTGTTCAGAGGTTATTATCTCATTTTGCCAGCGTGATGTAAGATCTTCTTTTGAGCCATGGTAGGTAGGCATACTAACTGTACAGATATGTGAATTGCTACCGGTTGCAAGTCTTAGACTATGCCCTATTGAATACGTGAGGATTTGGATTCTCAATAGCGTGGTTCTATGTGACACCAATTTTGGGTCCCGAAAGCGATCTAAGGTCTAGCCATGTCAAAGCCCTCGTATGATGCCATCAGTTTCTCCGATCTAACATTTCTCGTTACCTTGTGTGGGTCATTACCTGGACAGAGCTTGTGAATTGAAAACGATACACCTCGTCATTGGCATATGCTAGGAATACCATAAATGAAAACTATATAGATTCAAGATATGTCCCGGCCAACCAAACAAGTGAACATCCGGCCAGCGCCCACGCACCTACAGCCTTCTTGCCCCACCATTTCTCGTCTACTTGCACCTTTGCAGCCCTAAGTTTTCTAGTCTGATAGCTCTCTGGTCTCGTTTTGGGAATAGTGACGTTCTTCTCAGCAGACTCCTGTGCCTCTGCTCTCTCTCGTAGCTCAGCGATCTTCTTCCCTAGCAGTAATAGATCCTCCTTCCACTCCGTGTCATTGACAGCACTATCGACCTCAACATTCTGCACATTGCCGAAGAAATCCATGACAAGCCGTTCCCTGCCTCCCTTCTCGCCATCTGGGAATAGATCCCACCTTACGCCTGGATGTGAATGGATTTTGGATTCGTCGTAGCTGTCAAACATCTCTCCTATTGTCACCTTGCTATTTGGCTCCCGGACTTGTGTCTCCAGGTAATCAAGGTTGTAGTACGTGTATCGATCAATGACTGCCACTCCAACATCGTTGTCCGCATGGTGAGAGTAAGAGGACTGATCGATCTCGGAGGAGCCGGTAGCGATTATGTTGGGAGAGTACAGTTTACTGTACATAGTGTTCGCCTGGCAGGTATCTATCATGAAGAGGAGTTCATGGTATCTGTCCTCCGTCAGCATTGATGGCCCATGCTATGAAGTGTAATGCTCACCTTTTCTTCTCCCACATCTGCTCGAACGCGTCTGCCAAATCGAAAGCGCTAATCTCCTCCGCGTCTTGGAACTTCAAAAACTCATTCCCACCATGCCCCGTCATGTAGACCAAAATGTTACTCCGATCATCCGTCAACAGTCTCTTGCTCCTCGGCATCTCCTCCCCAACTCTATCAGTCAACAACCGTATGAAATTCTCGACCGTGACCTCGTAACCTCGATAATCAACCTCGATATTGTCTCCGTACAGGTCCACCGCGCGATCTGCATTGCTGTAAACGGTACCGGGGAAGGCGTTTCGTGGATTGCATGCCATGTCGTCGGGCAGCATCAGAATGATCTGCGAGTCGGGAATCCCCAAACGCTTGACCGTACGGTACAGAGATAGCACATTGGCCAGATGTCTATAGTTGAACCAGAATCGCGACGTGGAGACCAGGACTGCCCAATTACTTGTATGCTCTGCATTGACGGCAAGTGGTGCGAGCACTGACGCCAGCACCAGAGGCAGGCGGAGGAGATTCCCAAGCTTCATTCTGAGCAGACCGTCACCTGGTAATCATGAAGCTGTGCGCTGGGTAGAGTATATAAAGAAGATGCCTTTCTCAGATCGGACATAAGATAGACATGACAATCATGCCCTTGCCTGCCCCCTTGCCTGCCCTGCCCTGTCAACGTGCGCCTTACCAATCAGTGCCGCTAGGCCGTTTGGGCTCTTTAGGCTAACGGCCTTGCGGGAGGCGCCCGAGCCACCGTCATCTGCAGGGAAACGTGAACGTGCTCCACCCGCAGCCATTTGCCCCGCATATGGATTCCTTCAAATTTGCTCCTTCACCTCGAAGCTCATAGTTATAGAAGAAGAACGTCGCTCGACGCTCGGGACTTGAAGCTGTATTGGCGATCGTGATGGGGCGGTCGCCTGCTGTTGTGATTGTCGTCAGGTAGGTCGCCACTCTCAGGATCACTTCTGTCTCTCATACTGCTTGTGCTGTTTGGATATTGAGGTCATCATCTATTCCCCGCATTAGTCATGTCTACGCTGTGTGCTCACTTCTCCTCAACAGGCACGGCGCTCGATTAGATGCTGCTGATAAGCAGTGGCATCTGACTTCGCCCACGCCATACGATCCACCTCTCACTTACGGCGGCTGGCTTCAGTCGAGAACGCTGGGAGCACGTATAGCAAGTATCCTGCGCAGTCGAGAGACGGATGATGAGATACCTGCAGCGACTGAAGGAGAACAAAGTCCTGGAGACAGGAGAAAGCGCAGGCATAAAGTCGTTATCCACACATCACCGTTCCAAAGATGTGTGCAGACATCCATCGCCATCAGCTCTGGTCTAGCACAGAACCCAGGTCATAGACATACTCCCGCCCACCACCGGCCCTCGTCTTCTCAAAGTTCGGTGGGCAAAGCCTCCTCCAGAACCAGACACTCATTCTCGACGGGATCTCCCTCCTTAGCTCCGATATCAGAACCTGCTTCCTCTTTAGACGACAGCAAGCCCCACGGGCAGCCAAATAATATAAAGAAATCTGCAATACGTGTAGATGCATTTCTAGGAGAATGGCTAACGCCGGATTATTTCGAGCTCATAACACCGCCGCCTAGTTCCCTCATGATGGTTGCAGGAGCCAAGGCGGATTTACTACGAAAGGAAGACCATAGCAGATTGATACACATCAAAGACGTTACCGGTGGCGCGCAATTCAAGGGATTTCCAGGTGGATGGGGGAGTCCCATCATTAAACCTGAGAAAAGTGAGAGCGAAGGGCCGTTGTCAGGAATGTCCTCGCTCGCTCAAGCTTTGCCTAGAAGAGACAGAACGAGCAGTCTAGGAACTACAGGACCCGACGGAAGTATGCGCGGCAGATCTCCCTCATCAATACCAGGGCCATCTGAGCACGGAATATACCAGCCTCCTGTTCCAAGCTATGCCATCTCCCACTCCGATCCAATTCCACCCGGGTATCTGGCACATGCTCGAGATGCCTGCGTACACGTACATTATCGGTGGGATAGTATGCGCGAGCCTCAGAATTGGGTGACTGGAGGTGAGTATGGCGAGGAATGGAGTGCAATGCATAAGCGGTTTCGGAAAGGACTGCATCAAATGGTCAACTGGTATGGAAATGTTGAAGCACAGGGTGATCTCTTGACAAAAAGTCCAGCTAGTAGCCCTAGCGACTTGGTCGAGGAGGAGGAAGACGAGGATACTGATTTAGTGGTCATTTTGGTTACTCATGGTGCTGGCTGTAATGCTCTTATTGGCGCACTGACAAATCAACCCGTTCTTCTGGATGTTGGTATGGCTTCTCTGACGATGGCCGTACGCAGATCGAATCTACCAACTTCTCAGACCTCCCAACCTGGTCATTCGCGAGCTTCGTCGAAGGAATTGAACATACATGAGGAGTATGATGTAAAGCTAGTGGCAAATACGGAGCATCTTCGTTCCAGCTCAGCTTCAACTCCTACATCATCACGCACTCCTTCACTGTCAGGGATTTCAACGTTTCAAGAGCGCTTCGTGACTAGCGGAAGGGCTTTCGATCCCAACAAGGCTCAATCTGCCACTACATCTAGCAGCCTTGGCAGTGTCCGCCGAACTGCAAGCGTTGCTACTTCGGCGCCGAGGAGCTCTCGTCCAGCACGTCAGAGCTCGATCGGCTTATGGAGTGCTGCTGCTCGGGAAGAGGAGCAACTCAAAGAAGTCGAAAGTGAAATGGATACAAAATTGGTAGATGAGAACAAGCCACCGGAAGCAGAAGAGGCAGAAAAAGTCGAAGAATCTGCTGAATTTGAGGAGAAGGAGAACGACGAGGAGGATGGAGTGGCGCCTTTGGGCCTTTGGGGAGCGCCCAGGCCTCCTGGGCGCGCCGAGAAGATTAGAGAGTTCGCCCCTAAGCGTCGGTGGACCGTCAATGAGCACACATAGACAGAACCGCATTCGCATGGCTCTGGTGAAAGTCTTACGAGAATTAGACCGATCACCAACCTGCTGCATGGCGGACTTAAAGGTGATTCTATAAAGTCTAGTACAGCATCTAGAACAAATTTGGTAATTTGCATATGGAGGCAAGCGTAGCGAAGGAGTTCGGCGAAATTAATCAAGTCTATCATTACAAGTTGGTTGGTCAGGTGGTCATGATACTGCCGCTCATTGATTATCGATCCGGCGGGAAAATGGGTCCAGGGGCATCAAAAAGAAATTGAAACTTTCAGATTTAGCGTCCTTTTTATCACGTCTAAGCATGGGTGACCTGAATTCTTTTGGAGGGTGATTCAGCAGTGACTGAGATCCCGGCAAGCTTAGTAGCTCACCGAGTCTCCTGCGACATTATTTGCGCGGGCTCATGCGTCCCATACTTTGAAAGGGACTCTGATTCTTCTCTAGAAGATGGATGAGGCTGTTTTAATCTCCCATAGTTCTCTCTTTTTGGTCGATTTACCTCGGTTATAGCTTTCTGTGGTCCTAATACCTCTTCTATGAGATTGCCAGGCAAACCTTCGTCACAGCAGCACACAGTAGCATTAGAGACAAACATCCCGGTCAACTCTCTGCTATGATCAGCTACTGTATATCACCCTGTTACTTTCCATCTCCTCGGTCAACTTTCCGCAATTAAGTCTACGTTTCCTAAGCCAAAGTCGAGTGGGTGGAGCTTACGAACGCTAACATTCAGAATGGCAGCACATGACAGGATTTAATAGAGACACAGGATCGAACACTTAGTTAGAGAACGTGAATTAGGTGTGATAGACGTTACATATGCTCTAGACTCAGGAAGGCCTATGCATCGCCTGCACTAATCGTACCATTAAGTGTCGTGACGGGAGCAGCAAAGTTGCGCTGTCCAAATCGAACGGCTGGAAGCTGATCGTGCGCAGATAATATACTCATGGATGCAGTTCACACATATTCTGTATTACCTTATGGCACTTATTTGAGGACATTTTGATGAGGTGGGGGAAAATCGCCACTTTGCGGTGAGGATTCTGGCATTTACCCTTTTGGGCAACCATTTCCTAATACGGACATCACCTGAAGTTGGACTCTTCGGTATCAATGCTTGGGATTATCTCTTAGTATTCTAGTCTAATGTACTGGATACTGCAGATAATTCCTAGCTTGGCTTGCTCATCGCACTAAGTCTCCGATTCCGGTTGTTTCGCTATTCCGCCAGATCCATTATTCATCTTCGTGGCCTACGCCCAGAATATGATGAAAAAGAGCACTTCTCTGCATTTATCCAATATATATCTGTAATTATGTCTACATCATGTTCTAGCAGTCGAAGTGTATCTCGTTGCTCAATCACATTACTTATAAGTCAATCTCGTCGTGTGTACTCCCCCCCTAAAATCTAAACCATTCTTCCAAGTTGACAGTGCGTCTGACACACACATTGCTGAGCATGCTTGCACTGATGGTGATAAATCCCTGCAACTTCCATTTCTGAATCGTCTGCCTGGGGAGTGCATAAGCCTCGCACTGTTCAATAGTTTGTACAGCGCTCTAACCCATAACCCTGAAACTCCACCCATCGCGATAGCCACACACCGAGTCTCCGTCTTCTCTTCCTCAATACACAATGCTAATTTAACCCAGTTGGTCCGCTCCACTTCTCCCACTGCGTTCGTTAGGGGAGGGCTACATGAGAAGAGCGGAGAAGATAGCGCCGGGCTATACTCATGTCTCTCACGCTCGCATGCAGCACGGACTTAACTGAAGTGACGTGTTCTGCGCTTCCCCTTCCTTGATTTACTGCTGAAACTGTTCATTTGACCCCTATAAGTGCTGCTCGCCACTTGACTCTTGGATACCCGCTCTATCCCGTTCCACACAACGACTTAGGTCACTACTCACTTATCACTTCATAATCGCAGAGCTCAGTATACATCATGGACACTTCACAACACACGCCCTTTCCAAATCCACAGGGAAATTGGGCTCACGATGATCCTGTTCACTCAGGCTTCTTGTTTCTTGGTCTCGATAACACACCAGGCCAGAAAGGCTACCTGATTCACATGGAAGCAAAGCCCGGCAAAGAAGAAGCTCTCAAATCCTTCCTCCACGACATCCACAACGGTGTCGACAAAGAACCGGGCACTGGGCCGTGGTTCGGGTTGCAGTATTCGAAGTCGACGTTCTTGATCTTCGAGGCCTTCCCCGATACCGATGCGAGACATGCGCACGATAACGGACCCGGAGGGACACAGTTCTTGCGTGCGGATGTACTCAAGGACATACTTGCTTTTCCTGCACAGCTCTATAGACTGGATGTCTTGCATGGGAAGTTTGACACTCTTTTCGGGAAGAGTGTCGCGCAAGTTGGGCATTAGAGATCACCTTGGTGCACTGGCTGGAGCACACACATACCTCCGATATATGGAGCGAAGTGGTCTGAAGAAGCTTCAAGATATGAGTTATATATTTAGCCTTATCGGTACATCTAATAAAAGCTACGAAATTAGGACGTGCACTTCTTCGTGTGGGTGTTTACGTGAAGAGAAAGTTCTGCTAAATTCAGACTGAAGTATCAAGAGCTGAAACAGAGGGGGGATAATTGCTTGCGAAAGTGAATAAAATTCTATGTCTTATTTATCACCCGAATTGCGTAGTATCAGGAAATTGATTTTGCCTGGTTTCTTTCCTTCCCCAGAGTAGATCCTTGTATTTTTAGGTAGGACATTCTCACTTGTCATTTTCTGTTGGAGCCAAAAGTATACTGCGAGTCCATCTTCACGGCCAAGCAAGCGCACCCAGTCCACTCTATCTCTCAAGTACATGATAGGTCCAAAACCTCCTAAATTTGCAACCTTTAGTTTTGCGTCCCTATCTGTATAGCCAAGTTTCGTAGTCAATAGCGAATACAACCACGTCTGACACTGTCCTTTCGACCAGTGCCATTGAGGCGCATCTGATGCTTGAATTACAGAGTGAGGACCTTCCTTCTGAACATTGTCGCAGGTACCGATTCGTTGATATGGAGGCGGCGAGGATGAAGTAGATGAGGCTTCCTTCGTAAGGTCTGCGCCTAGATCTTTGAGAATGGAATACCAAGGCATTTTCAGGTAACAATGATTTCTATTGATTGTTATTTCGATATTGAGTATAAGTTCAATGTATGCTTCAAGTCCGGCGAACTCGGTGTGATGCGGGGTTGCGTAAGCTCTGTGAAAGAGGAAAGTAGAGAAAAGCTTTTATCGAATATATGTCCATCTTTATACTGAGGACGTCGAGGTAAATTTGGACTGACCGGAATTCAAACCCTGCCTGAGGTGGTTATTGGGATCGTATTTAGTCTACCCACTGTAAATGTGACGATGTCACGAGCGAGTAGTCTCTGTTACTTCAAATTTTGAGCTCGCACGCTTCCAAGTGAGAAGTAGCTTCTTGGTCCACATGACCACGAATCTGACTCTTACGATTCTAATATTAGAGGGTACGAGTACTGCTGAGCCATAGGTAGGGCTTCTTTTATAGAGCTTCTCGCTTAGAAAAAGGGGTAGGAGCGACCGATTTTCACATGTCTCTCGGGAGCTGCCGGGACAAACGTCATAGCTCTAATGTTGTAAATGCAACTCCAATTTGAACTTATCTTCCAATTCCACAATTCTTTTTCTTTTCCACATCTCACTTGACGCTCTACCATAAATTGACATCATGGAAAGCCCAGTCTTTCATCCATTCATTTTTCTTTACCAGTTGGCACAATGGTTTCTCGACAAGTTGTTATCCCCGAATCCACCGCAGCCGGGAGACAACCTTGGCAGACCCAAAATCGCCATCGTAGGAGCCGGGTTGACGGGAGTCTCTGCGGCATCGCATTGTATCGGCCATGGGTTTGATGTACAAATCTTCGAGGCGGGACCGCGGAACCAGTTAGGCGGAATTTGGAGTGTAAGTATTCCACACCAGATGCGACCGGAGCTAATGTGCCGATCAATATAACAGCGAGTGAACAACACTTCTGGCCTACAGATACATTCTATAATGTACCGTTTCCACCCCTCTGTACAATGGTCTGGCGGATACCCGAATCGGCAACAGATCGTCTCTCAAATTACAGAGCTCTGGAAACGCTATGGCCTCGAAAAGAAGACGAAATTTGACACCAAGGTTGAAAAGGTCTATCAAGACGAGAAGGGTCGTTGGATAATCAACGACCCCTCAAACGGTCGATTCGAAGGTGTGATTGCCGCAGTAGGTACCTGTGGAGACGCAAAGATGCCGCACATACCCGGAATGGACAGATATAAAGGCGAAATCTATCATTCGTCTGATCTCACTGGGAAACAAGCAAAGGGGAAGAAGATGATCGTGATTGGCGGTGGAGCAAGTGCAGTCGAGGCTTTGGAATTCGCTTCCGATGAAGATGCGGATAAAACTTATATCCTGGCGCGATCTGACAAGTGGATCATCCCGCGAAACCCTATTGTTGATATCATCCTGTCTTTCAATGTATTTGGGGGCGAAACTGCCTTCTCCTGGATACCTGAATTGCTACTGAAGAAATTCTTCTACCGAGACCTTGAAGATCTGGCTCCTTCCGATAAAGGCCTGTTCACGGGCACTCCTATGGTCAATTCCGACGTCATGGACAAAATTCGCGCTGGGAAGGCCGAATGGCTTCGAGGAGATATCACAGGCTTCACAGAAGATGGAGTAAAATTTAGCATCAGAGCCAAAGGCGTCCCAGCAGGTGGACCAGGGCGTGAAACTGTTGTCAAAGGCGACATCGTTGTCATGGCCACGGGATTCGATCGTCCAAGTCTCAACTTCCTTCCTGAAGACAACTTCGTAGATCCTTACCAGCCGCCAAACTGGTATCTACAGACATTTCCACCCAAACACCCGAGTGTCTGCGCTAACAATTGCACTTATGTAAATGCAATCGGCTCAGTGGGGAATTGGCACATAGGAATTTACACTCGTATATTACTCATGTTTCTCTCTGATCCTCTCACTCGCCCAAGACCTTTCTGGATGGAGAGGTGGATCGACATGACAACCGTCTTCAAGAAATTCGCTCCGACTGGAGCATTTGATTTCTTTACATATCTGGAGTTAGTCTGGTGGTTTACTTTTTGCATCGCCATCAACCCTTTCAGATGGAAATGGGCCTTATTTGTATTTTTTGGTATTGGCCACGGCCTCCCAAGACGGGTGGTTGACGCCGAAAATAAGATTAGAAGTCGATTTGGGCAGAAGAATGGAGGCAGCTATGATGTTGGAAAGAGCTTCTAATATGATTGCATGCCTTAGATCGCAACTGAGAGGTATAACGACATGGCGAGCGATTTTTGGGCATTTATTCACAAAAGCCTGTAGGACAGAGCTTGGCGTTCTCGACCTGCATCACGCTTGTGACGTATCATCAGCTTTAAACTAGGATTTGTAGAAGGCCAAAGATCTTGCATATAGAGGCGTTCTGCTTTTCCCGTGGCTCGTTATCAAAATCGAAAGAGCACTGGCAAGACTGATCGACACCACATTATCCCAAAGCTATTGAGGTTGTGAAGTTGCTATGGCATCAATAAGACATCTTGAAACAATCATCGATGAAAGAAGAGTAATTCAGTATCTAATTCACTCAACCTTTCTTTCTACTGCAATTCGCACATTCAATTTACTCTCTACCTTCACTTTTACATATGATGGGAACAAGCCTCTAATTAGTGCTCGCTTCGCTCACTGGCTTGGTCTGCGGCTTTGGCACGTGTTTAAGAAGTAGTATATATGGATTTCATAGTATATGCCTAAGTTATATGGCTTTTTAGACGTCTATAAAACTGTCTACAGAATGATTTCTAGCTATTGAAACTGTAGAGCCTTCTTGGCTTGGAGGATTTATGCCAAATCGCACGAGCCAAGCCTTATGTGCCTCTCTCTTCTAGGCAGCCTGTTCATATCTTTCATCGTCTATACGATTAGCCTCTTCTCATTCTTTATGGAGTCGTCTCAAGTTCTCCTACTCCTAATTTGCAAGCCGTATTCTTCGTCCGTATGTACGATCTTGACGGGTCTGTAGAACCTGTTCTTCCTTTTCTGTAGGTTCGCGGGTATAATCGTTAAACGTCAAATGTCTATAAGGAGGTTTGTTTACCTAGATCCTTGCATTCTTGCCTACCTGCTCTTGCCATGTATTAACGTGAGCCTATAGATTGTATTGTATGGCCCACTACCTAGCTGGTTCATTTAGGACCTTGCATTTTTGTGTACGGTGCCGTAGAGCCTTAGTATTCTTCCTGCGGCAGTACTAGCACGTCCTAAACTGGCCGAAAAGTAAAGCTATTCGCGTTTGTCTACATGCCGAACAGCAATAGGTAGGTTCGACAGGCTCGACAGTAGGTTCGACAGGTTCAACAGGTTCAACAGGTTCGACAGGTTCGTCTATAGGTTCGTTTGTAAATTCGACATCCATATGCCGTTTTAATCGTTTAAAAGCTTGACGGTCATGATATGTTATACAAGTAGCTGCCCGAAAGCCTGTTATTGTCATAAGGTACTGAAATATCACATAGGCACATTCATAGCTTGAACAGTAGAGTGGATTTATGTCCATTATATCAAACGCGTAGATATCTAGTAAGTTGAATAGGTAGGTTAGGAGTAAAAAGTGATTTTGGTGAGGGATACACGTGCTACTTTATCTCGTACGGGTGTCGAATAACACGGAGAAGATGCTGCAATGTATATATAATGATGAATAGCCTCAAAAGCACGGACCAAATACTGGACCTAAGCCACCGTCAGCCCTACCGAGCTTATTCCTGACATAAGCGCGGGTAATACAAGAAACGACGTGCTCGAGAATGCTTCCCAACCATTTCATACATTTTGCTGATGGAAGTCTGGAGAAAACAGTGGCTCTCTCGCAGCACACTTCTGTATTACGTCACACAGCAGACTTAGACGACTGCTCTTTCAGGGTGGTCTTACCCTCTTAAAAACACCTAAGTGGCTATATGATTCACGCCTTTAACTTCAGAGACTGAAATTACTATCAAGATGGCCTCGACTATCAGAGCCGAATTTCCGTGGACTACAGGCCCAGTCATTATCAATGCACCGATGAGTGGGTTCCCCAATCACGTTCCCATTGCTTCAGCATATGCGTAGTCCTATCTTCTCTTTGCCATATCGGTACCTTATATAAGTATTTGAATCTGACAGTGACGTAAAAACAGCCGGCTTCACCTCTGCGGCTCTAGCAAGCGCAGTGACTGGTGCCGGCGGCATAGGCATGGTCAGCGCTGTCGATATGCAGACCATGACAAACCAACTCGAAGGCGCCCGGAAAGCCCTCTCGCATATCTCTGCAAATGATAGCACACTGCCTCTCGGTGTTGGCTTCCTACCCTTTGCTACTGATCTTGACGCAGCCATCTCCGTGTTGTCTAAGTATCAACCAGCGATGGTCTGGCTCTTCACTACATGTTCCTTTGCGGACTACGGGGTCTGGACTACCAGGATTCGTACCGCTGTTCCTCACTCGAAGATCTGGATTCAAGTCGGTACTGTGAGCGCTGCTCTAGACATCGCACGCATCTGTGTCCCGAACCTAGACGCCATGGTCATCCAAGGCAGCGACGCCGGCGGACATGGTTTCGAGCATGGCGCAAGCATTGTCTCGCTTCTGCCCGAAGCGACTGATGTGCTCAATGCGAACGGATTCGGTTATCTTCCCCTAATTGCTTCTGGCGGAATTGTGGATGGTAGAGGAGTAGCAGCGGCGCTAGCTCTCGGAGCAGCTGGAGCAGTGATGGGCACGCGTTTCCTGGCCACGCCAGAGGCAAATGTGCACCCTGCATATCAGAAGGCCATATTGATGGCGAAGGATGGCGCGCTGAGTACGGTCAGAGCGAAAGTCTTTGATGAGCTGAAGGGGAAGAACATATGGCCAGAGCTTTACAATGGCAGAGCGCTTGCTACCGAAAGTTATCGGGACCACAAAAGGGGAGTGGACATCGAGAGGCTAAGAGAGTTGCACTCTGAAGCGACAGCAAATGAGAATGGAGGTTTTGATAGCAGAGCAGCTGTATGGGCCGGTGCTGGAGTTGGTCTTGTCAACAAGGTGACGAGTGCTGCCGAAATTGTAAAGCAAGTTCAGAACGAGGCAAAAGATGTAATCAGTAGGTTGAGAGCTTAGAACATCATTAACCTATATTTCTACAGCATGATTGATACAAACAAGACGTATGGAAATACTATCGATATCGGCTCCGCACTTTGATGAACTGGTAAAACGCAGAAGAAAGATTTAGCATAGAAGAAAGACGTGGTTGAATGCCATATCTAGCAGTAAAGAGGGGCTTCTCTGATATGAAAATCTTTGAAGAAGAACTGGAATCTAGATTGATCTCATTTATGGGACAATAAATCTAAAATCCATTCCCGAAAACACAAAAAGTGCACTGTCAAGCTGCGATAGTAATGCAGGTTTTGGAGCCTTGACTTCTCTTAGGCCTCTGGGTCCGAGGTTTAACCGCGTTGCTCAACCTCAAATCTTGCGCAAGCTTCCTCTATTATATCTTATTAGCAGTTGATGTCTGTCACTACGAATGTAAAAACGAATGCCTTTTATGCCTTTTGAATCATACCAAACTCTCACCTTTTAAAAACCCCCAGCATACCCATAGACTAAGCGTCAGCAAAGCTCCAGCCTTGCCGGCTTCCCATCGCCATCATGTCGAACAAGCGCATCGAACAGAGCGAAATAGAGAAGTACTGGGAGATCTTCGCATCACTTTCAAATGGCGGGACACATCTTACGGGTTCCCAAGCTGCACCAGTTCTGAAGAACAGTCAATTGCGAGATGATCAGCTGGAACGGATATGGGACCTAGCAGACGTCGATAACGATGGGAACCTGGATTTTGAGGAATTCTGCGTCGCTATGCGACTGATCTTCGACCTGGTCAATGGTGTATGTGAAGACTGCAAGATTTATCAGAGAGCGTTCCTTCTGATATATATACTAGGAATATGCAGACGTGCCACCACAGTTGCCGGACTGGCTTGTCCCGGAATCAAAGGCACACTTAGTACAGGCAAATAGAGCTCTGACGGGGAGGCAAGTACAATTTGAGAGGGTCGAGGATGATGATGATTCTCCTGGCCTGAAGGATGGGTTTGATTGGTATATGAGTCCCTCTGACAAATCTAAATACGAGGAGATATTCGACGCAAACCGGGACAGGAGGGGAGATATCACCTGTGAGTCTCAGACTTCCCTATTGAAGACGTTTGAACTTGCTGATAAAGTATATAGTTGAATCTCTGGACACACTCTATTCCTCTCTCGACATCCCAGATACTGATATCCGCTCAGCCTGGAACCTCATTAACCCCTCCGCCTCTCAAGCCATTTCTAAAGACGCGTGCCTAGCCTTTCTCCACATCCTCAACAATCGACACGAAGGCTACCGAATCCCACGAACAGTACCACCTTCCCTCCGCTCAAGCTTTGAGCGGAACCAAATCGACTATCAAATCGACAATCAACGTACATCTTCACCAGCACAGAAGTGGGGCACGACGGGTGGTGAGGAGACAAGTACTGGCAGAAAAGCCAAGTTCGGAGAGACGTATCTAAGCCGGATAGGAGCGGGAGGAAAGAGTAGCTACAGACCGGCGGGAACGGATTTCTCATCTACTAAGACGACGGAAGATTGGGAGGAGGTCCGGCTGAAGAAACAGCTCTCTGAGTTAGAAGCAAGAATCGAGAAGGTCGAAGCCACATCAGCGAATAGGCA
This sequence comes from Proliferodiscus dingleyae, assembly GCA_003988795.1. Classification (NCBI taxonomy): domain Eukaryota; kingdom Fungi; phylum Ascomycota; class Leotiomycetes; order Helotiales; family Lachnaceae; genus Proliferodiscus; species Proliferodiscus dingleyae. The sequence goes on from QYAK01000044.1 coordinate 122,316, forward strand.
CGGGGGTCGGCGCGACACGAAGCCGGCGCTCGTCAAGAGAGAACTAGAGCAACTGCTGGATTACAAGCGGAGAGAATTGCGAGACCTGGAAACAGGTGAGGGCAATAGCAAGATTGGTGCAAGCTTGAAAGGCGTAGCAGATGAGATTGCTACGGTGAAGGAGCAGGTTGATGGACTCGAGGCGCACTTAAAGTCTCGGCAGCAGGCTCTTGCGGAGTTGCAGCAGGAGATTGAGAACGAGAAAGCGAGTAGATAGAGTTTTATGTTAATATATGACACAATACGCTACAGTCAGACTGCGCTCAAGTTGAAAGAGTCGGCTCCTTGTTTTCAATGCTCGATTGACCGCTTGTGCAAGCTACAATATGTAAAACCTTACTTTTGTTAGGCTCTCAATAAGTCTTCCCGGTGACGTAAAAGCGAAAAGTCACTAGGACGTATTTTACTCTCTGTGCAATAACGCGATCTGTTAGCTTCAAGATTACTGAAAATCCAATGGATCGAGGTGACCCAGATGTGCTACAGCCAAAGCTGTTCTTATGAAAGTGGTGTGCCACCGTGTTTCCTTCCACTTCCCGGGTGTCTTGTTTTAATTCATCCTATTATAAATTGTATTACTCCTGTATCAAAATTAATGGGTATTTCTACCATTACTGGCTCGCTAAGATGGTGACACAGAGGCAATCATGACGGTTACAAAGACCAACAGTTGGAGATCAACTTTGACAATAATTCCCTCATGCACTTCGCCTTCCGCATTCAGATCCATTTCCATAAGCGGAAATTCACTGACAAGACGAGTTACAGAAAGAGGGGGAGATTGAGAGCGCTAGAGACCTATAAAAGATATGCTTCCGTCCCTCCATTTCCTCAACAACCTCTTTTTGACTAAGGAGAACTTGCATTCCGCCACACAATACACTCTTACTCATATCTTCTCTTCAGACGATATCTATCATCAAACCTACCTAAATAAAACTCAGACTCTTACTCACCATGAAGTTCACTTCGGCTCTTTCACTTATCTTCACCTCAGCCCTTGTCGCTGCTAACACCATTCCTGCCTCCCTCAGTCCGGGTCTTGTCGCTCGTGGAGACGGAACCTTCGATTGCAGATGTGATATCCAGGTCTGCTCGGGTTGTGCGACTGATGCACAAGATGATGCTGCTCCAAACTCCGTCACTATCACTGCCCGCCAGTTAGATGAGATGATCCGCCGTCAAAGAATCGACCGCCGTCAGAGAATTGACCGACGCCAAAGAATCGACTAGCGATGCTATCCATGGATTGTGAGTTTACTCCCTAGCATTCACAAAATTCCTAGTTATATAACTCACTGACTTCCACACAGACCTGCTGGGGCTGGGAGCATGGCGTGGAAGAAATGCCCAAAGCCGGTGTTATTGAAATTTCGGAAGAGTAGGTGACCCAGACGTTTAATGAACGTTAAAGCTTGATCTCGTTTCAATGCTACCCATGGATGCAGCGTTGGTGCGGGGAACATGGTTTGAATGAGGGAAGTCACTGATGTGAATGTCGCTCTTTCTGGATGCGAGTGGTGCAAGACTATGATACTTCTTTCTCTTAATAGGATGGCCATCTGGAGCTAACTGCGTTCATTTTCGGTTTTGGGAAATGCTTTCGAACTGGAAATCAAGGATGAATTTCAAAAAAATGGACGATGTCAAACGCGTGGATGCAATAGGCGTCAGAGTTGCAACAGGATAAAAAGTTGACTTAGCTAGTCTGGGTTCACTGCAGTCTGTTGAATATGCTGAAGTATTTTGTAGTGACAGTATCCTTATTTTGGTATGATATTAATTCTGTATCGAGTCCATGAAGTATAATATTGAGCTCTGTTAGCCTATCTATGCTAGTCCTAATTATGTGAACCAACAGCTAGCCTTCGAGTTCGATTTACACATATCCATAAGTAAGCTTTCTGGGCTTCTGTGATGATACGAGAATGTTGATGGTCAATGGTCTATACATTCTTTATGGAGATTGGGAATCTATTGGTCAATTTTGAAGTAATCTATAACCCAACATGCTAGCACATGATAGTGATCACATGCTGTAGTATTTCATTTAGCTATCGATATGACTATTCCGGATCTTTCAGCAATAAACTTGGTTCCTCTGAAATTTAACAGATTGATTTCAGCTCTCTGCTATACTTTTGAACATTGATTCATTCAAAGTAGATGTTGTATGATTAACTTAATTGATTAGATATGGAATAGGTTAGGTAGGCCTTTCCTATAAGCAAATCTGCATTTGATGCTGGTTCTTCCACATACGTACTATACAGCTATGACGTCCCGTGCTTCAATCCACCTTCGATACAATGTAAGAAGCGCAGCGGACTAAAGGTTCTTGAAGCTATAGTCTAGTGGTGGAGCTTCAGGCCTTGGAACTTCGAGGGTCCTCCAATAATAGTCTAGACTTCCAGGCTCCAAATTTGGCTCAGGCTCCCATGTGTCTTCGTAGTTACCATCCCAACTCACCAAGTATTCTCGATATAGTTTGCCTCTCTTATGCCTACAATATATGCCTCCACTCTTGACCCACAAGCCCCAGCCGTGATCAAGGATATCCGCCACAGGGAAGGTGTCTGTCTCTTGTCGTTCTGGTCTTGTGCTATTGCCTAGCATTGGAGTTTTCGAGGTTGATTTAGTTTGCATGTTACCAGTGCCACTTTTTAGCTTCTTGGATGCTCTACGTTGGGCAGATTTGCTTCGAATAGACTGACGCGCGATAGATGATGGTGTACTCATAGAAAGTGCTTGAGGTGCAGAATCAGTGCCAGTAATTCTCCCGCAATCCACCGGGGCCGCAAAATGTGTTCTCGATTCTTGGTGATCAAGTTCGTCTTGACAACTTCCGTTCAACCCGTCCTCTTCCTTCTCAACAAAAGGCTCGTATCTCACGATCGATTCTTTGGGTACCTTCTTCCACACCATGAAAAGCCCCTTGACCTCCTCCTCAGTAACTTCATCTCTTGTGAGAAAGCTTCTATGAATCAGAGCATCCCATAGTTGAAGAGAATCGATAAGGAGAGTCTCAGAGCCAAGCTTCTTAGGAGCGACAACACATAGATGGCGTAGTTTCTGTTGTTCTCTGAAAGCCATCATGTTTCCCTCGATTTCCATCATTTGCTCCTTCGTAATAGGGTTCTGATCCAGCGTCTTGACATCTTCAGAGTCTAGAGTCCATCTGGTCTTAGAGACTTTCTTCCGTGGCAACTTCTGCCGCTGTTCAGTCTTCCACTGACTCAAAGCTTCTCTGTATTCGCTCTTAGCAAATAGCTTTAATTTCTCTGTCTCTTTCTCGAGAATTGACGAATATCGCCACAAAACCACAAACGGGCTACTCGCCAGCAATGTCTGGCGCTGTGTAGCGTCAAGGGTCGCATTAGCATGGCGTATAAGCTTGAAATGATTTTGGAACAGCTTAGCTAGAGCCTTGTAAGTTGTGGGAAATGTAGGTGTCGAATTAGTAGAGAAAAGGCCGACATTAATAGGTGAAGATGGAGAAGTAGAGCTATAGTAGGTGACGCAGCCAAGGGCTTCTGGAAGACTCGGGTCTGTGGATAGAACAGTGAAGCGATTAGGAAAGTCGATCTCCTCATCGATCTGACCCCATTCAGGCCTTGACTTAGATAGCGACTGTTCAGTTTTGCCTGGTAGCGTGGGCCAAAGGTATGGGTTTGTGAAAGGGTTGAGTGGCCATGGCTTTCTTGCCTCTCGCGGGTCAAGATGCGGAGTGGGAGGCTGCGCGGCCGGTTCTTTGACCCATAGTGACATACAATATTCTTGTGAATCTGTGCGTTTCTCATCGTATGCTCTTGGGTTTGCTCTCGTCATATTGATCTTGTCAAACAAGGAGTAGCGGGAACGGAGAGGTGGATTAGTGGGTGTTTGACAAACGGAGCGCCAGAACCTTCTTAGAGACTTCGCTTGTAGATCGACGACGCAGCCGCACGCCAGCAAGCTGCATTTGATCCCAGCACTTTTAGAATTTTGACATGTAGGGCGTAATTCTCTGCAGTGAAGCTTGAGATTCGAGATAAAGATGGCTGATTTGTAGATATGCACTAAGAAGGGGTTGGTCACGAGACTGTTTTTAGACTGTTATTGTGGATAAAGCTAAGCAGCTGCCTTCCGGGCGATTTTCTGAATCGAACTCACACAAGCTGCACCCTCGATGGAGTCTTGTAGTAGTGTATCTTCGTCCCTAAGCTGAAGAAATTGGAGCTAGCGGCAGACTCGGACAAGAATCATGGAGAGGCAAGGCCATCTATAGAGCGACTGATAATCCTCTAACCATGGGCCTTTGTAATTGATCCCTACAATGCGTAGGAACATATGCAGAATTAGACACTATAAGACACAAAAACGCACAATCTTGGGTCGCTTCATACAACTAAGTGGCGCAAACGTCTATCTAGCCGAATCTCGGATGATCGAATTATGGAACAGGTCAGCCAACGGAGCATCTTTCTCGAATCCGAGGTCATTAGCATTGCGATTAAACTCTGTTTACATATCAGTGGATCAGATTCCCGCCTGAACGGGCATATGGGTGCGATGTTAATTTAAATTCTCATCTGAACATAATATTTTCTAAGTTGAAGAAAGCTTTAGTGGACCAGTCTTACATGCTTCAGAAAGTTTTGCTAGCTATTTAAGCATCTCTAAATGACCGGAAAGACCTTGTGGAAGTCTAGTCCTTGTTAAAGGAAGATATATATTTTAGTACGCTAGGGTGATAACAGTCCACTAATGTATACACGAGAAAGCACCTGGTTAGTGAAGCTCACAACTAGTATAAAAGACCATACAATCCATAGGGGGAAAATATTTCCACGAACTCTAGGTACTACGATATACGTACCTTAGTAAGAATTCATTCCCATAGGCCCAGTCAAGTATACCTTTCCATTCTTGGATAAAGACTTTCCAGAAGTATGATAGCTTTCCCTTGTAGGGTACATTCAGGGTTTTGCCTTTCCGAAAGCCTATCTTCACTTACCCTGTAAGACCGTTTGTTAAGCTTAGCATCACACCCCACTATTACGGTTCGTGACTGCCTTATGTGGTATTCCGATCCTTTTCCATGTAAGGAAACGCAGATCACAGTACGAAGGCTTGTGGTAAGCGTACGCTAAAGAAGCTCTAATCAGCAAGTGTCCTGACAACAATCAAGCCAGCCTTCTAAGTTTTAGTCATCAAGAATATATCTTCGTGTTGCAAGAGGAAAGCTGATAAACATCATAACTGTATATTGGCAAGATCTTGTAAAGGACTAGTTGAGCAAACTTTTGCGAACGGACAGGTCATGATGCAATCCCCGACTCTCGAAAAGACTCCTTGAAGAGGGTAGTTTGTCGTAGGGTGTGTGATAGGTCCCTAGAGTCGATACTTCACAATAAAGACTTATTAAGAGATATCTAGACTTAATAACTTAGTGCCTGTAGGTCTTTTCAAATCTAGAGAAAGAATTCTTAGTTGTCGGGTTCAGATTCTAGCGGGTTCCCGGACCTTGGTGCGCAATTTATTCGAGCTCCTGGCTTCGTAATAGTAGAAAAAAGCTCGCCAATTGTAGAGAATCCTGTTAGATTCAGCATATACTAAGCCTACTATTATTTAACTTGAGCATATGCTCTCTATATGCTTCACATACACTCTTTCCATATATTAAAAAGAGATATACCCTAATAGGGGGCTCTCGCTGCCCCCCTAACCCCTTAGAACTAACCCTAGCCCTTAAACTAACCTATAATCCTACTTATAATTAAGTCCTACTTATATACAGACCTTTACATATGCTAAGTACATGCTTAGCATATGCTTAGCATGTGCTCTACATATATTTTGCATGTGTAGGCTCTATATAGGCGTAATAGGTTAAGTATAAGTTTAATATATGCTTGTTTACCTTAATAAAAATAATAGATTAAGTATAAGTTTAGCATGAGTTTAGCATATGCTTAACCTATTATTATTGAACTTTTACGTGAGGAGATCTATATACAATTAACGAGCTTTTTTCTACTATTACTTAACTAAACGCCGAATTTATTCAATTTAATATTTCAAACTGAAAATATGCTAGCGTAATCTCCTTCTCAGTAGCACGACTAGATTTGCTAATATCATGGTATCATCAGGAGCTATGCTGTGTTTGATGATATGTGATAAGGCTAGACATAGCAATATTCATGTCCTTTATACTCAGAATTAAGTGAAGAGCATATATGGACAGAATTGAGGTTCCTCTGGAGGTGCTTAATTGCGGTTGCACGCATAAGCTGTATTTAGAAGAGTTGTAGAGCTGCATCTATAACAGAATTATGAATACACATTAAATCTTATAAAACTTGATTATCCAATTATTCACTATTTCCTATAGGTCTGGCAATTCCAGTTAAGTTGACTACACCTCCAATCATGTCCTTCCTCTCACCTCGTACCCAGGCAGGTACATCGCTTTCCTTGCCTTCTCGTTCTGCCTTTGCCTTGATCACCTGCCAAATGACAGGAAAACCTGCATTCAACGGCCCTCCTCTTTGCTTTGCGCCTAATATTGCAAACTTACCCTGATTGTGACTGATGAACCCCCGCAAGAGACCCTGCTGTACCAGACTCGCTACAATAGACTCAATATCCAACAGGTCTGGCATTTTGTTTGCAAATACGGTTCCTTCTTGTGCCCCCAGCTTCTTAGGCCCTTCAGGGGGCTGGAGAAGATCAGGGGCCTTCATAAATAGAGTATTTGTGTGCGTACGCCCGGATTGCATGAGGGCTATTGGGTCGACGGGTCGCTGCCAGCCTTCCAATAACTTTTGACAGTATTGTGCTGCAGCTAACAGGTCTAGCATATCCAGAGTTGGTGCCTTCCGAGAATTTGGATCAGTTGGAAATTGATAAGTAAGGAGAAATATCCTGCGTGCAAGTGATCTCCACACTAGAACTTCGCATCGATAAAGCAAAGGAAGAAGTATGCCTCTTCTGAAGAACCATTGCTGATTGGTAGATTCGGGGCCCAATGAATGTTTGAAAGCCACGATATCTCCTCTTCTAATTGCTTTAGATATTGGTGTGAATTTCTCAAGCAAGCCAGTTGATTCTGGACGGGATATGAATGGCCTGGAGGGGAACCGACCAAGAATCAGGTTGGCAGAGATAAGGTAAATGAGTATGTTTCGTCTTTGGTTGATGCATTTAGCATGGCATTGGTCATACGCAGATTGAAGACACAATTGGGCCCTGTAGAAATGATCATTGACGAAGAAGAAGCGGCCAAGGTAGTAGAGGTATGTGACTCGTTGGCTAGCGGGATACAACTCAAGTGGAGGCGACTGTTGTGCGATGTTGGTGAAAAGTTGATTTGCTGACTGCGTCTTCCGGCACTGAAACACGATCAGATAAATACTGCCAAGTAACATAGCTGACTATACCTTGAAGAACAACTTCAACGTCAGGTTTGCGAACGAATATATGCCAATCTTTTTGCCTTCAGGTTTACCATCCGCTCCTACCCCACTACGGTTCGAGCTTCTTTCACTCAGACACATAGTAAATGCCCTTTGTATAGACTCAGCAGTGCTCTCAACTAATGTCTTCCTTGTTTCGCCCTGATCAATGTCTGCGACTTTGCGAAGCCAACGCGTTAGATCTGGCCGCTTATCGAGCGTCATAGCAAGTGTGGCTAGGTTGGAGGCTAGTTGGACGGCTGTTGGAAGTATAACCAATCCATAGCTTGGATTCGATAGAGCGGTAATGCATGCGCTACGGGTCATTGTTACTTTTTGTGTAGTAGAAAGCTTTGAAGGTGTACGTACTTGACCAATCCACTCAGCAGCGAGTGTGTCGCCAACAAGTCATCAAAGTTGACATCTCTGAAGAACTCCAAATACTCTTTGAGAAATGCCAGAAACCCAGGCCACACGTCTCCTTTGTCCATACTGACATCGTCATTTTCTGGAACAAGCTTAGCGATGTAGCGTTCGAGCTGGTCGCTGTTGCGGTAGGATGCTTTCAACTCTTGACTGAGCTGAGTATACTGTGCGGATAGTGGTGGCTCAACACGTAGCCAGTCCTGCAATCTCAATGCATCTCTGGCTCTAAGGAATTCTGATATTGAGGAGAGAAAGACTTCGAGGACGGCCATATTTGCGGCTGTGTGAGGCCTGCCAAAGTCCTGTCAAAATCGCAGATAATCATGCTGAAAGATTATTTGCATAGCCAAGAGGAGTACCGCGAATCATGGTCTGCCAAAGTCTCTTTTCAACCCATTCCATTGTGTTGTGTTGTTGGATCGTCTTTGTTATCGAGGCTGAACCTTGTGGCGACGACGCGACCTCGCAAGGCTGAGGTAACCTTAATTGCCGAAAAGGGTCAAGTTCTGTCCTTCAACCTTAAAGCAACACTCTTCACTATTTTAAGCAATACAGGATGCTTTAGCTCGCCATATTGACTCTGTCTTAATGTTTCGCAGCCGGAATTACAGCAAGGCTGTTAATTGTTGCAAGAAAAAATTGCCACTGTGACCTTGTGGCGTTTCCCACTGTTTTATCCCTCAAGACATCGCGTCAACGTAGTATTTACTGCTTCTTCCCAAATACTCTTTCCTTCCACCTTGCACTTAGTCACGATTCTCGCTATGGCAAGAGGAGACAGAGTTTCACCCGAAATTATAGTTCTCATCCCGGTCGTTGTTCTAGGAGCCGCTGTCGCGATTGCTATCAGTCCACTATTTGCTCCTTGGCTTGCCTGGCAAACGAATGTCTTGATCAAGGAGACAAAAAGGGCCGAAGTCAGACAAGGCCAGCGCCGTGGCTTCCCGCCACCGCGCGGTATTCAAAGCCAGGATCGCCGGGCTTTACGATTCTCTGGCTTACGACGCGGCCCCAAATTATCTGGCCAGTCCATATCTCAAACTGATTGTCCTCTTTTCGAATTACCCTACGAGTTGCGTTGCATTGTTTGGAGAGAATGCATTGGTGGTGATACACTACATCTAGGTAAACACCATCCAGCTCGCCTTAGTCTGTTGTTCAGTAGCTCTAAATTCTACCTTCTCATTCGGGACTTTATCCGCTCCTTCTTGGTTGTGTCATCGTGTTGTGCTATCTTACAGCGTGGCTTACTTGCGGTATTGACTTCTTGGCTCATCTAGTACATCGAGACCATCGAGGTCATCGCAGGTGTACCTCTGCAGCTCCGCACGCCTGTGATCGTTCATACGATCCTCTTAATCATCTCGGGCATGCCAACCTTTCCAGAGTTAATCCGCTCTTTCTATTTCTTACTTGCCACCAAATGTAGTCAAATCCCCTTCGCAAATGTTACCGTCTATAATGCTCACGACATCCTAGATATTCTGAAGCTGCAGAGTGCTTCTACTCAAGCAATGATTTCACAACAGCTGCCGCTGATGATATCGAATTTCTTCCTCGGCTTCTTCCTAGAACACGGATCGACACTATACGATCACTTCGATTCATCTGGTCTATCCCGGGCAAACCCCCTTTTCCCTTGCTAAAAGGTACGAAGAGCGGCGTTTTCGATAGTCTTAACGGTAATTCGAAAAGAGGGATTCGGTTCAAGAACAACGTGTGGGCTGTGATATGGGCAAATCTCGCTAGTATGAAAAACTTGAGGAGTTTGCGCGTCAAGCTAAACGTCGTCATTACTCCTTCTCAATCAAAGTGGGTAGATATGACCACAAGCGAGGCTGCCGCGTTGTTGGAGCCAGTACTACAAGTTACGGCACCGATATTCTTCGAAATAACTCTGCCATTCCCCTCTAGAGGCAATGTGGATCCGTGGGAAGCTTTGCCTTGTCAAATCGAGCGATGCGAATACGTCGACACTTTTTGCATATAGTCTCATGCTGATTTCCTGCGACTGACGGTATCTTATGCCAAGACAGTATCTGCGCTACAGTATATTGATCTGCTAGGACATTCAAATGACGCTTTCACCCAGTTGGAATATTTCAAGCTGACAATAGCGACATCTGCATTGATCTTCGGCAGCGAACACCAGAACAAGAAACTTCAGTATTCTTCGGGATTTGCGACCGAAGTCATTCACGCCACGTCGGCCATTTCTAGGACGTCATACGATCCTCCACGACTTTGGGTCTGCGTAGCCATTCGACGCCTCGACAGATACTTGCCTGCATCTGCCTGATATCAAGCTGCAATCGAGTGATTTCAAGCGACGAAGGGAAGGTAAGGCAGAGTCGCGACCTCGACCCTGGTAAGCTAGCTCGGGGCATGGATAGTTCTGCTGTGCCGCAGCCGTACTCTTTCAGTACAGCTCACACCAGCAATCCAGCAAGAGTCCATCCAAAAGCTTCAACTCGCAATGAGACAGTACCGTTCATCCCTGGTTCATATCCTTGAGGCTATTATATCCTATCCCATGGTTCTACTCTCAAAAGTTCGAAGAACAAATCCACATCAAAGTTTATCCCAAATTCATAGTCCCTCACCTCCTGACACCACAGCCAATCAACAAAGACGGCGTGCACTCACATTGCCACTTTCTGGAAAGTTGGCATCGAGGAGGGACCTCGGCATCAAGTCATATTGCTTGTTGTTATACAGGTTGCCCCTCGAACTACGCAGGGCTATATGGATAGAATGCCTTGGAAATGTATCTCTCCATCTTCGAAGCGGAAGCACAGGACATACACGCTGTTATGCTCAAGTTGCTTCACAATGCTATGAATTGCGCAGCAATATGCGAGGATGCGGTGTAATAAGTGCTGAACAACTGGATCAGTCCTGCAATCCCCTCTCGCTCCTCCTCACATGCCGTCAAATGTAGGTTAGCGCTTTCATACACCAGATGGAGCTAATTCCTTGTTAGATATTCTGAAGCTGTCATTCTATTCTACTCGACAAACACATTCATCATAGCAGACTCAAATTATATCGAGTTTCTTCCCCGCCTTTTACTACAACAACGTATTGATGCAATACGAAGACTACGTTTCAAATGGCATCTCGAGCACTGGAAATCGCCGCCTCTGCACCCACGACCAGGGCGTAGCGATAAGACTACGCTCTCCAAATACAAAGTCTGGACAACGGTCTGGAAGCATCTCGCTAGTATGAAGGGGCTGCAAAGCTTGCAAGTTAAATTGAGTTTGTATGAAGGACACCTACAGAATGAAATAGGCAAAGATGATTTAAAGGTAATGGTAGAGCCAATCAAGGCTATTACTACTCCTGTTTTCTTCGAGTTGGTTCTGCCGTTTCAAACGGCAGGTAATGATGAGATTTGGAGGCCGTTGCCCTGCAAGGTGAGAAGCATGAGAATGTTTAGTCACCTGGAGAACTAAATATCTTGCTCCAATATTTGGAAGGTTTCACGCTGATCTCGGATGTTGTGCTCTCATTGACATGCCATAAATCTAAAATGTTTTCGCGTGGGTTATCCCCAGTGTTCTCATTTTGAGGAGCAGACGCATAGAAGTAATGGTGATTGCTATCGAATATTGTGAGAGGACTTAAACCTGCGAAGTCCCAGTATTTTGTTGCTTTAATCTCCCAATCTGGAGTGTTCCATGCACTTTGAGGGTATTCCGCCCATTTTCGCCACATATTCTCGTGCGGCTGAGGCCACGGCGCAAAGTGCATGCACGCATGATGAGGCTGTGCCCCGCCGTTAGGACTGCTGTGAGGGAACCTCAACGGTGAACATAACATCTTCAACGAATACAAAGATACAACATTGAGAAAACATGCCCGTGACAAGATCATGAGCTTCGGCTTTAGTGTCGGCGATATTATCGCAGTCTCGCAGCTGGCGAAGAATATCTGGAAAGGCTTTGCTGACTCACCCGATAATTTCAAGGCTATACGAAGCGAGTAAGGCGCAGAATCGTTCAGGTTTTGATTGACAAGACTACTGACAAAAATATCAACGCAGTGTTGCAGGAGTTTATATTGTCTTGGATGACATTGCTCAAAGCTTTGAATCATCGGGGCTGACGGCCGGTCAACAACTCAACCTACAGTCGCTAGTCTCTGGTTGCCAAGCGGTACTCACTACCCTTGATGAGACACTTAAGAAGCATGGTGTGCTGGAATCAAGGCCCAATGGGCTCAAAGCCAAATCAAAGAAAGCATGGGAAAGGCTCAAATGGGACCAGGCTAAAATTGTAGAGCTTCGAGCACAGCTCACAGCACAGATAAATATCCTAGATGCATTTAACGGCAGTATAGCAAGGTTGGTTGATCGTTCGGACCTTTTAACACCGAACTGACATCTCAAAGTCAAAATACCTCTCATATCAAGGTTAGCTTGAAAGCTCTTGATAAGCGTGTAGAGAGCCTTCAAGTCAGCAGCACAAAGCAGGAAAGAGACACTGTCATCCATTGGCTGTCGCCGCTCGACTTTTCCGCACAGCATCAAGATTTCGTGAGGAGAAGGCAGCCAGGCACTGGCCGTCAATTTTTGAATTCTGAAATTTTCCGTGCATGGATGCAGGATAACCATGGCGAGCTCTTCTGTCCCGGAATCCCGGGGGCTGGTAAGACAATAATGGCGTCGACAGTGATTGACACTTTAGAGAAGTCATTTTTGAGTGAGGAAGTTGGCATTATTTACCTGTACGGTAGCTACAGGAGAAAGCTGGAACAGACTACGCTCAATCTATTCGGAAGTCTTACGCTGCAGCTTGCGCAGAAGCACCCCGAACTCTCAACTGAACTGGAAGAGCTCTACAAGAAGCATGCTGATAAAAAGTCGAGGCCTGAATTGGATGAAATGCTGGGGCTTTTCCATGCAGAGGTAGCAAGGTTCTCAAAAGTTTTCGTTGTACTCGATGCGTTAGACGAATGCATCAATTCCCACGACACTCGAGACCTTCTTGCGTCCAGCCTCCACGACCTTAGCTCGAAAGCGAGAGTCAACGTTTTGATAACCTCGAGACCGATACCCGGAGTGACATCTGCTTTTGAGAACTGCCATCAACTCGAGATCCGGGCGGAAGTTGACGATGTCAAGACTTACGTGCAAGGAAATATTGCTCGGATGCCGAAGTTCGTGATACGAAATACACAACTTCAAGAGGCTATCATTGATGCCGTTGCAAATGCGGTGGACGGGATGTGGGTACACTTAAAATCTTGATAATTACTAGTATTCACACCGAGAATAGGTTCCTTCTAGCCCAGCTGCATCTGGACTCATTGACGGACAAAACTACTCCAAAGGCAATGAAAGTCGCATTGAAGAAGCTACCTAAAGGATCCGAGGCTTTAGAATTAGCCTATAACGGCGCCGTTGAGAGAATCGATTCTCAAAAGCCTGGTCTCAGAGATCTAGCACAACAAGTCTTATCCTGGATTACTTATGCTCGCAGGCCACTCAGCACAAAGGAACTCCAGCATGCTCTCGCAATTGAGATCAATGAATCATTACTCGATGAAGAGAACTTCTCAGACATAGAAGAAATGATCAATGTGTGTGCAGGACTTGTTACGGTTGATGAAAACAGTAAAGTCATCCGATTTATCCACTATACGACTCAGGAGTATTTTGAACAGATCAGAGATATACGGTTTCCTCTATCCAAGGGCCATATTGCAATGTCATGTATCACGTATCTTGCTCATGATGACCTGGAAGTAGATACCCATGGGAGCTTCTCCCCAGGCTGTAACGCAGGCTTCGTCGATTATGCGGCCACTCACTGGGGCCACCATGCTAGGGTCGCTTCTTCAAATTTGGTCACACCTTCTGCCTTGCGACTTTTGAATATGGACAATCGGCTCCGATCATATTTGGAGTTGAGTGGAAACCTCATCTCAACACATTGGCAGTCGAGTCGGCAAATCGCTTTATGGGCCGCCGCGTATTTCGACCTTGAGGATGTTGCACGTCATCTTCTCCGTAGCGGCGCAGATGCTAACTGCAAGTTCAACGGGCAGACAGCACTTTATGTAGCCAGTAGGGAGGGCTATAGTACTATACACTAAAAAAACGCGCTAATACGCGTACCCTTCGAAAGTGGTTTCGACCACCTATATTGATTAATTAATAATGGCTGAACCACGCACTCCATTAGGCCTAATTGATAGCAATAGAAAGAGAAGACCTCAATTAACCCCTTATAAACGAGGACTAATAGTTAGTGCCGCCAAATATGGCACTTCTAGCCCTACTATTACAAGTAACCTCAAACGGGCAGAATCAACTATTCGAAACACTATTAAAATCGTACTATTACGGCCTAATGGTATTAGCAAACGATCAACCGGTCGACCATGTTAATATACTAATCAAGACGTTCGAAAGCTTGTACGATATGTCCAGAAATACCCAAAACACACGTGGCAGCAAGTCAAGGAAGGAACTGGCTTTCAATAGC
>QYAK01000045.1:0-121868 GCA_003988795.1 Proliferodiscus dingleyae
TACCAACACTAGTGGGCCATTTTTGGTAAGCAGAACTGGCGATGCGGGATGAACCGAACGCGAAGTTAAGGTGCCGGAATATACGCTCATCAGACACCAGTACGTATTCCCCTATTCTATTATATTCGCTGAATTTATACTAACTTCAATTATAGCAAAAGGTGTTAGTTCATCTAGACAGCAGGACGGTGACCATGGAAGTCGGAATCCGCTAAGGAATGTGTAACAACTCACCTGCCGAATGAACTAGCCCTGAAAATGGATAGCCTATTCTCCAAAGAGCTAACAAGGTATGGACCGTCATAAAATCTGTGTCTCCGCACTGATAGCAGGTCGCAAGAAAAAGCTCGGAAATAGACAGAGAGATGCGCGAGAGTGTTGACGTCGAATATGATTACAGCTATATTTTCTTAGCTACTTGAAGTCCCCCGTATGCTCGAAGTTAATCCCGTCATTGGCTCCAAGGGAGCATTCTGTGAACCATGGGTGCCTTACCACGTCCTTCGCCGATGGTCGTCGGGCAGGCTCATACGCCAGCATAATTCTTAGAAGCTCGAGTAATTTCTCTTGTTGCATTGGTAGACACGGCGTGTTCTCGCGAACCAGAGTCGCAAGCGGGCGGTTTGGTTGAAACGCTTCATCGTACCACCACGGAACTGGCTCGTAGCCCGTTTGATCATTATAAGTGAACAAGTCCTTCCATCTTCTAGGGAAGGGTCCAAGCGCATCAACTGTTGTCCCAAGTCTTACAAGCACACCATCAAAGACGAGAGGAATTAACGGCACAGACGTCTCGGTTTCGAATATCAGACATGCGAGAGCCCAAATGTCGCTGTGCTTCGAAGGAGGAAAGCCAAAGTATAGTTCGGGTGCAACGAATGGCGCGGGAGTTCCTAGAGCTTTCGGAGGTGTTTGAGCAAAAAAAGATTGACCGAAATCCACGATGCGAATGTTTCCAAGTGAGTCTAGATCTATATTGGAAAAGCTAGCAGCTTGAACGACTTTCTTGGGAGCATGCGGTGAGTAGTAGCCGTTTAATATTTTTAGTTTAGCTGTCCTAGGAGGGCCTAAGTGCTGGTATATCTGAGCTTTTGACCAAGAATGAATACCTTGAAGCTCAAACAAGATGTTGGACGGGGTGAGATCTAGAAGCAAGCAGAGTCTTAGCAAAAGGCTCTAGGAGTGGGAGGTAAAGGTCTTACCACCGTGGCAGACATCCAAGGAGTGTAGATACACCAAACCATCTACAATCTGTTGAGATGCTTCACGGCGCAACGATTCTGGAAGCTGCCTATATATCATGTCTTTCACACTTGGTCCAAGCACAGGCAGTACCAAGCAGTAATGAGACCCATTCGGTCCCTTGATTTGGAACACGTCATGAAGGGACGATACGTTTGGATGAGCCGCATTATGTTTTTGGAGGAATTGGAGGATATCAACTTCCCTATCGTCCGTGATGTTGGCGCGAAGGATCTTGAGGGCATAATAGCGTTGCTTATTCACCAGACAGACAAGCCAAACCGTTGAGAAGCCTCCATATCCGAGTTTATGTATTACTTCGTACTGGTCCTGTTGTCCCCCGAGAACATCGCCGATATTGACGGGGTAGTAGCCGCCAACGACGTACTTTTCAACGTCTTCAATACCATCCAGTCTCGGTTCACGGTACAGCGACTGTATAGAGTCCGAAGACCAGGACGACATGACGATGAGTTGTAGATAGTTATATTGTGCTCAGAGGTGACTAAACTCACGATACAGGAAATTTCAAATAATGCCTTCCCGGAATAAAAACATGCAATCGATCACTTCAGAGACTGCTGCGTGGCGGCATGACAGATTTGTAGGGTATGTTGGTGGCAGTGAGATCCTGAGGCTGCCGCCTTCGTAGGCTGCAACAACTTAGCCAACACTTGCATCCAAGACCTCTTATCGCGGGTAGATGACGAGAATTCAATTGGCTCTCTAAAAAAACATAGAGTATAAAGCTACATATAGCTCATACAACACTGTCTAGCAATATTGATACAGAAGCACAATCATTAATTCGCCCCTGGCAGAGAAGCTTACAACCTCTCGTTTCCTTTCGAGTAGACCCTCTGCAAGGTCCTGAACAAACACCTGTGTCCCCGCCGAACGCCCCGTTTGGCAACGATGGGTATCGAATATACAAGAAGCAAGCCAACCAGCAAGTTACGCAAAGACACTCCAGCAACACCAAGAATTTATCGCTAGTAGTCCTCATACTCTGGACGTACGGATCGAACGCTATTCAACTCCTTTCTCCCAAGACTGACCTTATCAAAATTTCGAGGTAGGGTCAGGTTAGCTCTATTATAGAGTCAGCAAAAATCCAGTCCTAGAGGCCTAGTCCACTTACTTCAAAAAGACAACCTTCAAATTTCGAGCCTTGTCCTTCAATGCTACCTGATCTCGGTCGACCTCGAAACTCCCTGATTTCTGGATCATGGCCCAGCTACAACCAAGCTCCTCGATGAGATCAATGAGATGCTGCGAGTCTGCCTCTGACCATTTGATCCGTTGCTGGGGCTTTGCGGATGCAACCTTGAACTTCTGGACATTTAACTTGGCGGCTTCGGTGATCGCTGAGAGTGTGGGTGCTGGTGCTTCGTCATCCTCGTCATCTTCCTCATCATCTTCTATTTCATCTCTCCTAGCGTTTCGTATCCTTGCCTCAGCTTGCAATCGTGCTTCGGCCCGTTCTCGTGGTTTACGTCTAGGCTCTATCTCTCCATCAGAAGTGGGTGTGGTTGATCTGCGGTAACGTTTGGACACTGGTTCACTCGACGCTGGAGCGACCAATCTGCGCGCAGGATCCGGAACTCTGGGGTCCTTCTCAAATCCCAGGTCTTCCGACTCCTCCGATTGTTCACGAGTACGCTTGCGACTCGGTGATGGCTCATCACCTTCCTGGCTGTCCCAACTTACTCTTTGCGCCGTTGGTTGACGATCGAGCAATCTTCGTTTGACAGGGGGGCTTGCATCCTGATCTGTAGGACGGTTTTCCTTGTTCTTTTCATTGTTCCAGCCACTCCAGCTGCCCAGATATTCCTGTGTGGAGCGGGATCCGCGAGGAGGTTCAAAGTGCTCCTCGTCATTGAGTGGTCTATAGTCATCCTCGGGTTGCTGTGTAGGTTCCCTAGTCGTGTGAGATTTCAAAGTGGTCTCTTGGGGTAAGGAGGGTTTGGATGAAGATGGACCGCTGGTAGATTTTTTGTTCGACGGGGGTGCTTCGAGTGACGACATGCGCTTGTACTGTTGCAAAAGGCGAACTGACTCCTTGCCATTATAGAGACTATTCAAGCAATCAGTAGTGAACAAGCGCATTTTTGAACTGTTCTATCACGGAATCCAGACTCGGGGAACAGCTCGTACATACCTTTTGCTAGTAACGTTAGGTGTTATGTCAGCTGGGGGCAGAAGCTCCCGTTGTCTCATTATTGAAGGAGGAGCAGAATAAGTGACGTCGACTTGACTGTCATTCGTCCTCATTCTCTCAATCAGCGCTTCTGTGATATTCTGAATCCCACCCTCCTGCTTAATGCTTCGAGAAATCTCGTTGAGGCGTGATCGACTCCAGAGGATCAGATCTGCCAGAAAGTTCGACCAACTGAACTGGTCATCTAGCTTCTCAAAATCGACCAAGTCGTCCTGCTCAATGGCATCCTCGCTTTGGTTGAAAGTTGCATAAATTTGAGTAACGCGTTCAACGACTCTGTCATCTTGCTCGGCAGAGTTTGCAGGACCAGCACGAAATATGTTCTTGGGACGTCCATTTTGCCTGTAGTCATCATACAACGGCAACTGATCATCGGGCTCGGCTGGCGCTTCGAAAAAGTCTCTCACTAAAATTTCCTCTGGGTTATAATCTTCCTGTCCCTTCGATCGATGCAGATTGTAAATCGTCCACTGTGTTCGGATGTCCAGACCAAGAGCAAATGCTTCATCAAGTAGCATACTACTGCCGTACCTTATATCGCTGTCGAATCTAGAAACGAACGGTTCAGGAAAGTGGATGCTGAGATTTGAAAGGGGCTTGTTCATGCCAGGACCTTCTTTAGGCGTGACAGCAAAGATCTTGACTAGAATTGCCAGGTTTGCAGCATGAATAATCGCATCTGGACGGAAACTCCCTTCGTCTGGATGATCACCGAGGAGCCTCCGCAGAACGAAGGAGGGTATGATGTAATCCAAATCTTCCGTCCCATAATGCTCTCGACTCAGTTTGAACCTGTCTTCCTCAAGCCTCAGCCGTTTAGCTCGTCGCGAGCCTGGGGTTTTTAATTCCTTGACAACGCCATCCACCATCTGCTCAGTTGTACCAGCTGGTACAAGCAAATCCATTATCCTTACGGCACCATCTAATAAGTCAGGCATGATTTCAGCCATCATGGGATCTAGGTCTGCTATCGCTGCCGCCGAAAAAGTTGTGACGGCTGTAGTCCCAGACACACCAGACATCTGCGACAAGACACCCGGAGACTGTGAGCGTGGAGCTGTGATGGCGGCCAGCTGGTCCTCGTCTTCGGCACCTATTTCTTCCTCGTCTCTGTTCTCAGCGACCATGGAGAGATCTAGAAATACATGAGCATAGCGATTTAGCTGGGATAGGTTCGGTTCAAACCTCTGGTCGCAACAGCGCCTCGTGTGGCCTTTCTAGTGCGCCCACCTCTGCCCGAAGCATTGCTTGCATTGCTCGCATCGCTCCTGTTACTGTCCTCGCTCCCAGCACGTGTACCTCTTCTTGTGCCTCGAGTTTTCGTGCGGGCAGTGTCGCTGTCGTCGCCGAGCTCTCGACTCTGACTTCGCGTAGATCGAGTCGCCCGACCTGAAGATGGCTTTGGGGGTGAAGCCGCGTGGTCGCGCTTCGCAGACGAACGGGCAGACGCCCTTCCTGTCATTTTGAGTTGTTCTATTCGACGATGGCAGCTTGTAGCTATGTCGCTCTATTCAATTGGAAGGCATGGATGCCAGATGCGCAAGAGATGAGCTGCCTTATGTTATGTTGTCTTACAATAAGACGCGACTGGTTAGGGTAGGACGGCACGAACCCAGCTCCTCATCACGTGTGTGGCTTAGTCAGCTTGCAGGTGAGGCGAGAGTGAGGTTCACCGGATGAAAGTGAGGAGAGGGCAGGATGAATGGAGAATAGATGGACGAGAGCGGGTTGTAACCTTGCGGTAGTCAAATGCATTCTCTTAGAGAAATCCTAATATGAACAAGTCCAAGTCCAAACCCAAGACCAAGCCCTGGCCGCAGTCGCATACGTATATTTTCATATATCTATATGCGTCCCGACATACTTGCATCCACCGACACACTCACTCTCGCTCTCTCACGTACAGTATATACTTTATACTTTACACATGCACACACGAGCCCCAGCTGCACGCTTTCGCCCCGCGCTCCCCCTTTGTTTTGCCTCGGTCTCAATGGCGCACGTTTCTCTCCTGCAAACGGCCTCCCAATTAACATCTGGCACGCGAGACGGGGGCGTCTGGCCCCTTGTTTCCCCAGCTTGTGCGTTGCGACTAAGAAAAATTAGGGCAGAGGGTGGGCCGCCCGCTCGTTCAGGAGAATGCCAGCCGCAGCAGCAGCCACATCCCAGATCTTCGCCCTCGTTCTCTCGAAACATCAATATCTGCATCCACCACTCTCCAGTCCGGCGATCTCTCCTCCCACGACCTCTTGTTCTCGACACTCCTTCTTGTTCCCTTTGTTATGGTCATATTGTGATTCGATCTCTTTATTTCCAGGCTACTTCTCTTCCCATCGAGCGCCGCTGCTGCTGATCTCACCCCTTTACGAGACAGCCAGGTTTCCCCACAGACTTTCTGCTGCTACGGTCTGCAAACCTCTGCCGTCCATCGCGGAGCCGTGACTTCGATCTTTAGCACATACCGCAATGAAGTTCAGAAGACGTCCTTCGCCGCTGCTTCTCCTTCTCCTTCCCTCGCTGGCGTTGACAGCGGCCGTCAAAGATACCACAGTTTCTGCGACCACCAAGGATACCTTAGCTAGAGATGCAACAAAATTAAGCACTGCCGCAACGGCTGCTGCCGTGGATTTGAACACGAAATCGAAGGTCGACATAGGGACGAAAGATGCTCCTGTAGATGGCAAGGACGGGAAGCCTCATGCGGGCCCCTGGGTTGGCATAGAAAAAGATGCCAAGAAGGATGATTCAAAAAAGGCGTCAAGCAAAAAGGAAGACGCCGAGCTACCGCTCAGCACAAAAGAGGAGCTAGCAAAGCTTTCACCCGACGGCACAAAGATCCCAACTGTAAACGACGGGGTCATGGATGATCCGAATCGAGAATTGCCCAAGCACGGAACCACCGGCACAGAAGGCGGCGTGAGCGAGAAAGACAAGGCCCGCAAAGCGCAAGAAGGACAAACTGGGGAGAAGTTGGAGAAGAAACCAGACTCTCCCAAGGAGGCCCCGCCTCTACCCCATAGCGAGCAAACGAAGATAGAGCAAGGAAAGGAGAAGGAGAAATCGAAGAGCAAGAGCAAGGACAGCGAGGATGATGGCGACAATACGTCGGAGAGTCTTGGTGGTCTTGAGGTATGTCTCCGCGAACACGTTCAATCACATCACTAATTTATTGTCACAGAAACCAAAAGACCTTCCGGACAAGACTAGCAATAAGCCCCAGCCGATTCCCAATTCCGCAGATAAGAATCATCTTGACATCAATAAACCGTCTTCCAAGACCCCTTCGAAATCTCCCAGTCTAGAGGAAGAAGGAAGCGAGGGCATCATCCAGCCACTACACTCATTCGTCCTCTCCCTGACTATGATTCTCTTCTCTGAGATCGGGGATAAGACCTTTCTGATCGCAGCTCTGATGGCAATGAAGCACGACCGCCTCCTTGTCTTCTCGGCCGCCTTCTCGGCCCTCCTCGTCATGACCGTCCTCTCTGCTGTCCTAGGTCACGCAGTACCAACCTTGATCCCAGAGCGCTTCACACATTTCCTAGCCGCAGCCCTATTCCTTGTTTTCGGAGGTCGGATGCTGAGAGAAGGTCTAGCAATGAGCAAGGATGAGGGCGTAGCTGCTGAGATGCAGGAAGTGGAGATGGAACTCGAGGAGAAGGAACACCAGGCCCGGCAAGAAAACCGACGGCGGTCCTCCGTCTCACCATATACCCTGGAGATGGGCCTGGGACGAAAATCGAGCGTGCGCAAGTCCCGCTCTGGGTCTCGTCTGCCTTCTCCCCCTCGCAGCCCTTCGTCTTCGCCCGAGCGTTCTCCTTCACCCAAGGTGTCGAATATGAAGAGTGTCGTGACCGGCATGACCAACCTTTTCAGCTTACTACTCAGCCCAGCGTGGGTACAGACTTTCATAATGACCTTTCTAGGCGAATGGGGTGATAGGAGTCAGATTGCTACTATCGCCATGGCTGCAGGCTCGGATTACTGGTGGGTGACGGGCGGTGCTGTGAGCGGGCACGCGGTTTGTACGGGTATAGCAGTTATTGGTGGACGGGCTATTGCCGGAAAAGTCAGTTTGAGAGTCGGTATGTCTGCTTTGTCTTGTTGTCTCCCTCCCAATCTTCCCCCATTTATTCAACCAGCTAACACCGGACAAAACAGTGACTTTAGGCGGTGCCTTTGCATTCTTGCTCTTCGGCGTCATCTACTTCGCCGAAGCTCTCTACGCCGCGTGATTTGACATGGTTCAGCGTAAACTACGAGATCATTCTCGTTCCTTGAAGTACACAAGATACAGATTTTGTAATTGTAGCATAGAAAAAGCATCCCTTGTTTTTTTGTACGGTCACCCGGTGCTTCGCCCGCTTTTGGGTAAATATGGTAATACTAGCGGAGAGGCACACGGCTGGGCGTGGCGTGGCGTGGTGGCGGGTCATATGGCGTCTGTAGATGCATAAAGTACCAAAGAGCTTGAAAAGCTCAAATTTCTTCATTCGAGAATCGGCTTTTGATAATGCTCTTATCGAGACTTCCTCCCTATCCGCGCAATGCGAATCCCTGTTTCTTCTCAAGTGGCAATATCTACGCTGTACTTACTCCTCGTCTACTTCCATTCCTCTACCCCAATCATCGAGGGATCCATTGATATGGACAATCGTTTGTTACCACCTCAGTGAAGTTTATCCTCATGATCTGCAACATTGTCTTTAGTATTTGCTTTGTCTGTCTGTCTGTCTCGAATATCATTTTCCGAACTTCCTTCGAACTACTCCTCCCCTCCATTTTTCAGAACAGAATTCTTTGGGGAGTCACTCAATGATCTTCACTACCACCTGATGGGACGGCTGAGCAAGACGGCACAGGAAAGTTTAGGATGTAGGGTACACATGTATTTTGGTGCTTACTCCATGCGGCCGCATGCACGGGCCAGTATGAATAGACAAGAGGAAGAGATGCGTGTCATTATGGAGATGGAGCTTGGAGATACGTCAGGTAGTTAGGCGGAGGCATACGGGAGACATCCACGAGGCGACAACTGAGGATATGGAGGGTAGGGATGTTAGAACCTGAGACATCTTCCAGTGCAAGTATAAGCCTTGCAGCCCTGCATAGTCATGTTCCGGGCGAGGCATAGGAACGTATTGAAGGAAGGGTGAATCTGGAAATTGAGAAACTCTAAAACCTTTTTACACGCTAACGCCTACCGTCGAACATACTTTGAACCATTTTGCTCCGATGCTATGATACCTTCATAAATTCCCAAGCATCTTTGTCATGCTTTCTCATCAAGGACGAGAGAGCAGTCGTATCTAAAGGTGTGGTCATTGCCAAATCAATATCCCTGCTGTCTTTTGTCATGATTGTTGACTCGTCCGAGTCTGTTTGTTCAAAGTCGAGGGCATAGAAGTGAGCTCCCATACCCGCGAGCGAAGGCGGTGTGAGCAGTGGTCTACTCGCAGATTGCTCGAAGAGAATGAAGTCCTCAAAGGGTTGAACTTCGTCTGCGTGTCTCTCTGTGCGTATATAAGGGAGGTTATTGTTCAAAGCTGGATTTGAGAGCTGCGTCGGTTTTATGAAGCTGCTCTTGCCGACAATGGCCTCGCTGGTCGGCGACAAGTGGTCGAGTTCAGCAACCACGATTTCGTGGAGAGCATGTACTCGTGGAGAACTTGTCTCATCAGCTTTGCAGACTGCTAAGAGCTGTTTAGCAGAGCATCCTGACTGTGCAGCGTGACAACGAAGAGGAGGAACATCGCAGCAGTAACTTCTGGGAGGAAGAGTCATACCACTTGATTGCAACTGTTCATTGGTAGGTGCAATTGTTTTCAATTGTAGCAAGACATGATTCATTGTGAGGGCAATAATAACTAGGACAAGGAGGAAAGTGAAGTATGCAACAAGTTTGACATGCTCCCAGCACGCTGAAAAGTACCATGGAGAAGCCGAGTCCTCGATGGACAAAGAGATAGAGAAAGAGAGAAGCATAGTCTTGTTCCCAGCTTCTTAGAGCAGTTTGGTGCGAGTTGACTGAGGAATAAGACCTTTGGCACAGGAGACAGAAGACGACAACGAAGTGTCAACGAAAATGAGAATTCCCGAGAAATTCGGTTGGGGGATAGCCACTCGACCCTTATTCTCCAGCTCTTCTTGCACTTCATGACTGACTGCGTTGACAGCCCGCTTAGGAAATTTGGAAAGCCGGGGGTGGTGTCGCTGCTTCTGCTCTGCAGTAATGGTCGAATCAGGATGGCGCAAAAGGCAAATGCAACATGTTCTCTATGCGGATGCCGCCAATGATTCGCCCTGCCTCATGGCCGTCATGGAAGTCTGGTTGGTTCCTGCGACGAGGCAACTCGGCGGCAGGAGAACTAATGCGGAAGCTTGCAGCACAGGAGCCTTCGAAAGCCTGTTGCCTGGGTACAATGGGGAAGCCAACCCCAGTCCAGCACGCCGCCGTCACATCGCCCCGCCGCCAATGCCAATCAGTCTCAGGCTGCTTTACACTTGTCGACTTACGGACCGTGCCGCTGAGAAAGCCTCGTGCGCTAACGCCATACAGATGCTGCCGCTGATTCCTCAGCCCCGTGATGTCTGTACGGGAACAGCTGTCTCTCCCGTCATCTCAGACTCAGCATCTCTAACCATAAAGGATGCCGGTACATACAAATACAGAAGGAGACTGGAATATCACGTATGGCACTGATTCTCGGCTATCGTGCGCTTGTCTTCCAGCCTGGTCTCTTTCGAGATGAGGAACACTCTCGCAGCGCCGGGAGGCGAGGCTGGTGATATCTCGACTCCCGGCCAGAACAACAGCGCCGCCACCGTACTGGAGGCTCTACCAGACCCCGATGCTAGAATAAGAGCTCTACTGAACCAGCAAGCTCAGATCCAAGCTGAGATTCAGGCCCTGTTGCCACCCAAGAATGCTGTAAATGTCGGACGGGAACGGATCATGCTTAGTCACAAGCACAAAATGTTGAAGGCTTGTCAGGAAGAACTGAGTGCGGTCACCACGAATAGTGCCCATCAATTTCTAACGTATTCTAGGCCTCGCACCTGTAATCTTGTCTGAGGAAGAGGAGTGTCGTTCGTTACAGTATAAGTGCGAGTGTTTGGAGGCTGCTTGTCTACAATCTGGTATGCTACTGAAATGCGCGTGATATACTTGCTGACTCGTACCTAGGGAAACTTGTGTCAATAGGTGATCTTCTCGATAGAAGTTCGTTGCCACTTAGGTCTATCCAGCCTTCTGGTTTCGATGAATGGCTTCTTACCAATGTAACGAAGCATGATCCCGTCCTGAAAGCAAACATCGATGCCGCCTTTGATCGGTCGCCATTCTCTAGGACGCCCTCCTTCAAATGCTCGGAGCCCAGATGTGTTCATTACATTTATGGATTCACTAGCTTGAATGACTTGGAAAATCATAGACAGCTGGAGCACCTCCAAGATGCAAGCTTTAATGTGGTCGCATCTAAGCCTGCCCTCGAAGCCAGAAACCCACCTCATTCTGAGCCAATCACTCACCCTATAGTACTTCCAAGCATATCCGAAAACTTAGGAATCAACCCACAGCAATCTGGTCACATGACCGATGGAGCGCAATCGTCTTCGTCGGCCTATTCAGCTCAAATACAGGCATGGGGACTCGGGGCGAACCTGTATCAATCTGGCAATCTCGAAGGTCTTAAAAATAGCGTTTTTCGAACTCCAAAGATCACGGAAATTAGCTCTGAGGAGCGCTCTCTGAAGGATACTACTCATACTGCCAAAAGAAATTCATCTATCCCTGAAAGCTCTCCTACGGATTGGAAATGGGTCGATCAGTCCGAGTACGCTGAGAACAGCCTTCATCCTTCAAAGAGGCCCAAGTTTGCAGAGCGGCCTCAAGATGAGTCAAGTATTAACAGGGAAATTGGCCCTTGCTTGCGTTGCAAAGTCTTGAAAAAGAAGGTTGGCAACCTTTCTTTTACTATGCCTCGAGCAGTCACGCTTTTCTTCTAACCAACTACTCTACAGCGTTAAATCTCGATTCTGTCAGGACTTGCTAATGTGCATATTTTTATCTTGTTCTTCAAAAAGACACATAGCTGACACAAACAGTGCGATGCTGCTGACCCTTGCTCTCTGTGTCCAGAGCAGGACAGTTCGGCCGAGAGTGACTATTGGAAGGTTTTGGGTTGTCATCGAGGATCTTTGGCATCATTTACAGAAATACTCGTACCAAGTATGAACCTCATTATCTGCAACGCCAGAACTAACACTGTCTAGCTAAGTATAGTCGTCTAATGCCAGACCCTCGTCCCGGATCCGATTTCGTTCAAGCTTGGTGGGAATATCTGCAGTCCAAAAGAGATGCTCTGCCACTAGCCGATCTGCGCGATGAATTTGGTATCTTCGGTGGCCGAGAAGGTCAACTTTCTGATCCAATCAGTCTACTCCCATTTGACAAATTTGAGGGTGTATTGCCCCCCTCATACACCTTGCTACAAACATCGAGCAAGTTCGACGCGACAATGGCAGGTTACGATCTGCCTGAACTGTTCAGATTCAGTGCCAGGATTTCTGGATCAAAAGAAACAGAGTATGAGAGCTATCCGCTTTTATCGTACTCGAAGAGATTCCTCCGAGAAGCCCTTGTTCTCGAGCTCAGCTATCGTTCTCTTCAATACCAGTACGATCGATACGAGCTTCTCTATTCATCCGCCCAAGACTTACTCCTTTCGTTCGATGACACTACATTACGAAGAAGCTCGTGGGACCCCAGAAGCTGGCTTGCTACCTTTTGCTCACTCTGCTTTTTACATGCAGCAGTCGCCTTCTTGAATGACGGTTTCTTCTTGGCCCAACTTGAAGGCGTTGCTTGGACGATGACAGATAGTATTGCTATCCACAGTGTGTATAAAGCCCTTGTGAGTACTTTCACTTGGTCGACACCCTCGTTATTGGATGAAGAGGAAGTTTCATTGAGGCCGGAAGAAGGGACCCTTTTCACTCGTCTGAAGCAGATTATATTCAAGGATAAATGGGTCGCCTATGATATAAACTCCGCAAAAGATTTTCTCATGGGACTTGGGAGTGGGTTCTTTGGAGACGGCTTCTTCCACGGTTTCGTTCGACAACATCACTTCATGCCACACATGCAGAACAGCATGTTGAGGTATATCAGACGAGAAGCTAGGAATTCTACCACTGAATTGGGCTTGAGATCAAATCGAAGCACCACTGACGACGATGCCAGCACCGTACTATCAGATCCCAGATTGTCGTTACCTTTGTCCACGACCTCAGCATGGGAGGGATCATCTGCTGTCAGTGCTGTTACCAAGCCTGCCTACGAGAGGCCTAAACGCGCTCGCTTTTATTGCAGATTATGCAACGACCACCCAGAAGGCTTTCGGGGTGAACATGAATTGAGAAGGCATAATGATCGTTCGCATGCAAACAAAATCAAGAAGTGGATCTGCGTAACACCCAAGGACGGTGAAGCGCACCCAGTTCCAGAAAGTCCGTTATTCGAATGCAAATCCTGTCATCAGTGTAAAGAATACGGTGCATATTATAACGCAGCTGCCCATCTTCGACGTGCACATTTCAAGCCAAAGCACGGTCGGGCGAAAGGAGGAGGTGATTGGCCCCCAATGTCGGAACTCAAGTGTTGGATGAAGGAAATCGAGGTTTCTTCGTCTGAACAGCGTGAAGTGGCATCTGACAGACTCAGCGTTTCGGGAACCTCGATAGATGTTTTTGATACAAACGTCGAGTCAGCAGCTGCATATCCGATACTGTCAGCTAATTCTCTATCGGGACCAGCCGACACTACGCCTGTATCGACATTGGAATCTAGCAAGTGGCCCCAAACACTATCGCTCGAGGCGTTACGACGTTGCCCGTATCCTAATTGCGGAAGACTTTGCCTAGACCTCGCAGCACATATGCTAACACACCCGAATGATCGTCCGGAAAAATGCCCAGTGGCAGACTGTGATTACCACTACAAAGGCTTTGCTCGCATAAACGATAAGAATCGCCACATCCTCGCCCACCATACGGGACTGCTTGAGTGTCCCTTCTGTTCTGGGGTAGCCACGCCTTCGGGTAAGGTTTTTTCACGAGCCGACGTGCTGAAGAGGCATCTGACTAGCACCCATGGAGCGGACTTTTTACCATCGAACATGCGGAAGAGGAAGCCTGCCAAGTATGCCGAGACGATGGGCAAGTGCTCGATTTGTAAGAGGGAGTACAAGGGACCACAGGCGTTCTATGATCATCTGGATGACTGCGTATTAGCTGCCGTTGCACCAGTTCCTTCCTCTGCAAGGGTGGGAAAAGAGGGTGAGGGCAGTAGAGAGGCCAACACGGTCACAGAAAAGGAGGCAGCCAAGGGGCATGATAGGGAGAATGATGATGGGAATCAGAATGTCGGTACAGAGATAAGAGATGTCCAGATAGTGGAAGCATAAGTCGAAAGAGGAAAAAGGAGACATTCTACGAGATTTGCTGTCGTAATTTCAGCTCACAAAAGTCCATCCGAGGCCCCATTTTTGGACCAGCTCTAGCGGTTGAGAATGGGACCTTTTGCTACTACTCGTCTTTCCCCCTTTCCTGGATCTGGGCTTCCTTTAGCTCGCCCGCTGTGGAGCAAGAATATGTTCAGACCCCGCAACGCGAATAGTTTTAATGGACTACGTGTCCGTCCGCGGCGGCTATCAAAATAACGAGAAAAAAAATCTCAATGATAAACTAAATTTATCGATTTCATTTTATTTTTATTTTGTATTTTGTTTTTACTTCATTCATTTTATGTAGGCTGACTTATTGCATCGCTACCGCTCAGCCAGCCCTCTGCGCACGGGAGACTCCTGTGTAAGCGATACGTGCCACCTTTCAGCAGCACACCTCGAGCACGTGTGGAGATTTGCTCGCAATGCGATGAAATACTCACATTCTGCAGAAAACAATCCATTTTGTGCAATGGCCATTCATTATTCGTGGGGCCAATCTCTCTCTTTTGGAGTGGGGAGGGCGGAGCCACCATCTAGACTTCCCGTGCGGTTGGCACTCCAGCCCAGTCAGCCACAACGCCTCGGGGCGCTGAAGATCAGCCTCTTTTGGGCAGCGCAGCGAGGATTGTGTGGAGTTTTCTTTTCATTGCGTCTTTCTTGTGGTTGACGTTATTCCCGGCCCAGATTCGGCCTTACCTGTCGAGTGATTTGCAAAGCTGGGCACGAGACGGAAAAGAGCACGAAAAAAAGGGGGCTTGACAGCCAAAGTTGTTGAAATGGATTTATGTTGTTTTGATTGCTTTATGGCTGATGGCCGTCAGGGCCTAGCTGGCGGACGGGAGGACGTTCTCCTCCGCGCCCATAGAACCGTACTTGGTCCCGTAAGAAGGGTATCCCCACACAGTACGCCGGCCCAATGCTCTCGAATACACTCATACGCCGTCCCAGTACACCCGTCTTCTGCACGCTCAATACCCCCCCAACCCAAATCTATAGAACATAAGGATGATTCTAAAAAAAATAAACAATAGACATTGTGCTTTTAATGTCGGCGATAGTATAGATTATACTTCTGCGTCTGCGTCTGCGTCCCTGTAGTACCGGAAGCCCTCACCCTCGGAGGCTTTCTCGTCTTCATAACCCTCCCGAGGAGCCCAAGTCATCCCCTCATCATCTTTGAGAAAGATCTGGCCGTGTCGGCGACTATAGCGCATAATCATAGATCCTCTAATTCCCAAAAAATATTAGTAAAATTGTAGAGACTTGATAAAGATGGTTGCTAAAAAGCGGCTTTGGCTACTCACGAGTCACTGCCCAATTTCTCCGCGGCCTCAATGGCGATGACAATGATCAGGAAGAAGAGCACAATGCCCACGACCATGACGTCGCTGTACTCTCGCACCACGTAGCCTGTCTTCGCCGCTTGCACCCGGATGAAATAGCCGCTTCCCATAGACTCCAGCGCCGTGCTCCCACATTGCACTTCTCCTCCTGGCACAGCTGAGTGAGCTGCCGTTCCTAGCACCTCGACATGCGGAGTGCGGTGCTCAGAGGCAGGCGGAGAGGCTCTCACGGACTCCCAATACCGTCTTGCGTCCTCCCGCCGTAGATCTGGCAGCGCGCTGGTGGGCTTGGAAGGCAGGGCCGCCGCGACTCTTTCTCCATACTCATCTTTCTGCTCCGAGAGGGACTTCAGGTAGGCTGAGGAAAGCGGTTGCCCGGCAGCTAGGGCCTCCGAGGGGGCAATGCGCGACGATGGTCTGTACGGTCTGTTGTCGATGGGCTCGTCTGACACAGATGAGAGCTGGTGGGCTGGGAAGTGAGGATCTGACAGCTTGGTGGCAGGCGTGTGGTCGTTTGTCGAGGGGTATTCTCGACATGAGGCGAACGCACATCTATATTGGGAGGCGCCGTGGAAGTAAGGTATCCGAAGTGGTGCTGAGGTCGCGAGTTGTATGAAGAGGAGAAGAGAAAGAGGCGACGTTGGCTTCATGTTTGGAAGAACTCTCTACTTGTACTTGGTATAACGGAAACAATTTCCAGATGTTGGGAAAGGTGATCCACCAGCGTCGAGGTATTTATGACTTATTTAGGACTTATTTAGATGATGGTCAATCACGGCCTCCCTTGCGTCGAGCGAGTAAAGCTGAATGTATGAAAGAAATGACTGTCTTTGTCCTTGGCCGGAGACGTGCTTCGATAGCAGCAGTGCAATAGAAAGAAGAAAGGGAAACCAAGATGGAAACGGCCGAAGGAGGGTTGGGCAATATAGTAGTGTTTTGTATTTGCAGTCATGCAAGCAAAGGGCGGATGGAGTGGAGGAGGAGGAGGAGGAGGGGTTAGTCCAAGCATTTAAAGTAACTTTACTGACCTACAGTAAGTCCAGTCCCGGGTGTGTAAGGGCTCCCTGCTTCCCTGCTGACTCCTCCCTGCTCGCCCACTTACTCACCCATTCACGGCTCCCATTCACGAACGACTCCCTGCTCAGTTCAGTGCCCACTCTCACTCCGACTGCTGCAGTACTGTAAGTACTAACTAACTTTCTTACTACCAAGTGCTAAACTCCACTCCCTTCTCCCTTCTGCTCGCTCCCTCCTCCTCCCTCCCTGCCTTGCGGCTGATGCACGGAGCTCTGCCCCTGCAGAGGCTTGATCGTGCTACTCATGCTGGCGAACTGGGCGCAACTGGGGCCTCCCCCTCCCCTCTCTTTGGCTGCGGCAGGCTGATCCTGATACACAATAATAGGGCTCGTTTCCATATCCAACCTGGGCCCCATGCCCATGTTGGCCGGTACAGTACAGTACAGTCATGGGCGGCTTCACCCTCAACTGGTTGACTGGGCCTGGGCCTAATGTAGTCACACGTTCAATCGATTGTCGTGTGGTACTGTACAGTACAGTACCTTGAAGCAGATCGTTGGCCCATGGCCCAGCGGTGGGTGGAACTGTGCAGAGCAGTACAGTGAACTACAGTGCAGTGCTATGCGCACTTGACTGTATGCATGGATTGATGGGGTAAAACCTGGGGGCTTGCATCTTTCGGGAAGTAGATTGTTTATTTTTGCAAAAAACCGTGGCTGAATTGAGAAAGGCGACTGACATATTACATTTTAGACTTCCAACTTCTCCCGCGTGCCATCAGCATAAACGAACTCGGTAAATGCTTTTTTTAACACCGGTTCTTGGCTTCGAGTAGATCAAAGTACTGTAGGCACGAACTGCCCGGTGTGGCATACGGCGAGGGAGAGGTAGGAATGCTTGGATCCTTTGTCCATCCTCTGCCAAGCACTCGAACCCCGAGATCATAGCATCATAACCCAATCTCGAGTGCAGACGATGCTGACTGGGTCTAGTCATCCCCATCGTCTTTGGGTCCAACCAGGGAGATTTCAATCCCACAGTCAAGAAGGCTCTGCTGAACCTACGCTTATGTCTCGGTCTCACAGCTGAGCGGCACGGCTGCCAGCATGCGCACCTATCTGGACGACGCCGAAATCTCTTGGCAGAGCGCCTGGATCAGCCCTCGAATTAGAACAGTGAGGACGCCAACGTGACTGAGCGTCTAGTTCTCTAGAGCAAAAAGAAACAACAATACGCGATTTCTGGGGCTAACTAACAAACTATTGTCGCCATTGAAGACTCTACTCTACGCTTCTGCCCGCGTCGCATCGGTACGAGCTTCAAGCGACTCGAAAGAACACGAGCACACAAGCTCGAGCATGAGCTTGTTTGCGCAAGAGAGCAACTCTAATTATGTCGGCCAGGCGATCTTCAGGGGTTAGACAAGGTACGGGCCCTTGTCCTAAGTTGTCAGATCCAAACTCAAACACAGCCCACAGCCCCTTGAACTTGACTGCGCTCCTTTGCCAAGACACTACACTGCGCTGCACAGTATGCACTCTCACTCGTCTCGCAGACCCCGAGAGCCATTCTCAAACACAATCCTCGATGCTGCCAAGTCAAACAAGTGGATGCAAACGTTTCTAAAATCAAAACGCGCTATGGAAACACAAGTATTCTACGATTGGGATGACAACGGTCAGACATCGAAAGAATAGCCTTGCAGCAGTCTACAGTGCTAGAGGGCAGATCCCGCCCCAGCCCTAAGAGCCTCACGAACACGAAGTGATCCCAGTTACGAGTTGCTAGACTTCGCTGCGGGGATCGTGATAAAGGAGCAAAGCCATGGTCGTGGAGCTTTGCCTTTTCACTATGTACCGTTAAATCCCTCATCTACGTCCTACCTTCCTGTTCCGACGTCATCCTTTCGTTCCTCGCCTCTGAGCATAAGCCACGCATGTAATTTTTCGTGATGATTTACATTTCTAGGTTGTTCTAGCGGCCTTTAAAATCCGACACCAGGTTCGTACTTTGTCCGCCATGTGTGGCGAGGAGATTTTTAAAGACGCCCCGGGTTTGGCAAGGCAGATTTGTCTTGGTCATGGCTGGATTTTCATTTGCAAACATATATTATAATTGCAAATCACCCAAGCGATTTTCTTATGTAAAAACATTCGATTAGAAGGCGAAGGCCATCCTTCAGACTCGTTCGCCTATTTTCGAAAACGGGCTGTATCTACACTTGGCTGTCATGGTCGGATCAAATATCTCCGACCACGAACAGTAGTTGCCTGCAGTCTCGAGTAGTACTCTTCGTCATTGTCAATCAGCCACGTCCATTACTGCGTAAAAGTCTACGCATTCGATGCAGATATCTATCTCGTAAGGATAGCAGTTCCTGGAACGAGCTCCAGGCAACAGAGACATTCCGGTTCAGATGATATTCTCAGTTCGGCGATTCAGGTATCGTTTGCACAGCAACGTGCCAACCATTTCTTGTCAACCATTACACGGCATGTCCAGTTGCGCAGGCAATTTGGCAGCTTGCAGACAGATGCGGTGGGATATGTATCAAGCGATATTAGGCTCCCCTCCTCAGATTGCTCAGTATAGCTCGGTGTTTCGACAGAATTCCCCCTTATCTCGGCCGAAGAGATAGGACCGCTGCGATGTTGCCTCTGGAAGGGTTGCCTTTGCCTTCAGTGGTAATTTGGATGTGTCACAATCTAGTACAAAATGCTGGCAGAAGTCTCTGCCACTTCGTACAAATTAGAGCATTTATCTTGTGACACTAAGCAGTTCTTTGACTGTTTCTCCCTCTTTGTACAGTACAAGTTCGAATCTACTTACCGTCCATGACACGTTTAGCAATAGTTTGGCTATTCTGGGAATTGAACGAAGAGATTATGCTTACCGCTGACGTCTTCTGCAGATCCCAGTCATGCCTTTCTTTTAGGGTCAATCCTTATGCACCTTGTCTTGAGATACGCGTATGCCACGGATTTCACAATGGAAACTTGTCGTCTGCAGCTTTACAACCCGATCAACTCTTGGCAATTGTGGGGAAGAAGCACAGTGTTGTCAAGCAACACAAAACTCAATGGGGTATCTGGAAGCCTGCTGTAGCTGAGACCGTTACAGCTTCTGACTTGAATCGAGAATCGAGGTTGTATACCCACCGACGTCTGCCATTCAAGCATGTCTCGCGAACTTCTGCCTCATAGAATGTGACAGATCCGATCTAGAATCTCAGTCGATCCACTTGCAGGCTCTATCCTGGCTCTCTATCTTTTATATGTAGATCAAGACCGGGACGTTTCGAAAGGTGTGGGGTGTTTGGATGTGGGGTATTGATTCTGAATTCGCTGTGAGACAGACTCCATACAGTCAAGCAAAGTCAGACACGAAAAATCGCGCAGGCTCCACCAACAAGGGCCAAGGACCGAAAGGATAAAATCTATACAGTACATGCATGTCGTTTCGCGAACTTTTCAAACCTGATTTCTTGCCTGACTTATCTGTCGCCTAATGGATTCAATTATTTTTTCTTAATACAGACTTCAACCTAGTCACCGAGTGCGGTAGAGCTTAAGATAGAATTAGAGGTTCAGGTGATGCCATGTAGAAAAAATGATGCACCTGTTGACTACACCTTTGAATCCTAGCCAATCCGACACAAAATGAACAGTAATCAATGCTTTGCGATGTTATTTGCAATCTTTCTCGACGATGTCAGTAGTATGAGCCAATCACATGAGCATAAAAAGGAGTCAAGAAAAGGGGCTTCAGCCTCATGACTACGGTAGCCGAGTTCAGTAACGCTTTAGCTCGAGCTCGAGGCTGACGACCTTCTATTCAGCACATCTTACCTCGCATGAGGACGTCCAGCACAAGATGGTGCCCAACCAGGCGCCTTCCTCGACTACAACTACATTGCCGCCTTTGACTCGAAGTACGACACTTCCTGTCGTGTCTCGGACTGTAGGAACAGATCGTAGCCTTCTAACACCTGAAGATGCCATCTATCAAGGATCACCACCGCGCAAGCAATCCTCGGCCGTCACGAAGTTGCAGAAAGAGCTGCGGATGACCAATGGACGTGGAAGCGCTGGGAGCTTACCACGGAGAAGAGCTAAGAGTGGTAATCGGAATGGCAGTAGAAGGAGGAAGACAACATGGTCGAAGCTGTTATGGGTGAAGCAATCTTGTGGGTTCAATTACATGAATTGATTGGACTGTGCTGATATAGAGTAGATCCCGACAATTATACCGACCAAGCTACCTTCCTAGAACATCTCCAGCGGAATCCTCGTCTACAGCCATATGATTTCTGGCCTCTAGTGGCCGATTCCACTGTCATAGTCCAGCACGTCTGCTCAGTCATCATCTTTGTCGTCTGTTTCGTCGGCATATTCCAAGAACGCATCTCCCCAGTTGCAGTGGTGGGTGGAGGGAGTATAGCTACATTTCTAGGCTGGCTTTTGTGGGATTTGTGGGTAGGACAGGAAGATCCTTCGAAACCATCCTCTCCAGCAGTCTCTCCGGCTCCTGCGCCCCCACCACACGACCAGACCACCTCCGCCGCGAGCTCTACATCGAACCTTGGGACTCTGAATGGACATCAGAACAGCAGTTCGAACCTCGCGCGACATTCACATTCAGCATCTGTATCGTCGATTCATTCCATAGCCTCCTATGCTAGTCCGCGAGCGCAAAACTTTCCTCCGTCCCCACCCCTCAGCCACCGCACTTCTCTCCGTCTCTCTACCGCAAAGTCAGCGCTCCTAATCTACTTCACCCTGCTCGGACTCTCGCCCATCCTCAAGTCCCTCACGCGCTCTACATCCTCCGACTCCATCTGGGCAATGTCATTCCTCCTCTTCGCCATCAACATCTTCTTCTTTGACTATGGCACACCGGCTCCGTCGACCTCGCTCAATGCGAGCAACAAGAACAACCCTGCTTCCCTGAGCACGAACGCGGCGCTGATGGCCAGCACGGTACTTGCGAGCCGGCTGCTTGAAACGGGGCAGGTGTTCAGCCTGACGCTGTTCAGCATTGAAGTATTCGGGTTGTTTCCCGTCTTTAGACGGTATGCTCGGCAGCGGGACTGGAGGGGCCATGTAACGCTTACCAGCCTCTTGGTTGTCGGAGCTGGAGGCGGGGTCGGGTTGATTTTAGGACATGGCGGGGATGGACATGGGATCTTAGACTTCCCTTGGAAGGCAGGGTTGACTGGCGTTTTCATTGGAGTGATAGGGACGGGGCTGGCAATGGGTGGGTGCAGCTGGTGGCTTATTGGGTTGCAAAAGTATAAAAATGAAATTCACGGCCCCTGGGATCCCGCGAGGCCCATCATCAGGAGGCACTGGGAGGACTTTTAAGTGAGAGGATACAAGTAAATTAATGTATAATGCTAGCTCATGTGTATAATGTATTATATAGTCTAATCCCGATCACTGAGGAAGTCTCCAAGGATCATGTATCACTTTCTTGGAAACTATTTACAATCTAATCACTATCGAGAACCACGACCTCCGCCTCGGCCTCTCCAATACTCTCGACACTCAGAACATCCCCCGCATTGACATTCGAGACAAAGGCGCCATCTCCTTCATTCAATACCGCTTGCTCCCTGCCATCCAATCTAATCTTCGCACTGCCGTTCTTCGTCATCGGTACATGAATATATACATTTCTGCCTGCAGTCTTCTTCACCGCATCCGCTCCAACAGTCCACTTGAACCGCTTATCCACCCCAATGATCCCCGCGGCCATGACCAGATCCGCATGTATCGGTATCGTCTCCGGCAGCGTCGGCTCAGCAGCCTTCTCATCGGCGGCCGAGGCGCCGAGTCCAGCTTTCAGCGGCGAGAGAATAGGCAAGAATGCAGAGCGCTTCGCCTCTTCAGAGAATGACTTTGTGTGGTAGCGTGGCGTGAGGCCTCGCGCCCAGGGAAGGGCCCAGATCTGGAGAAAGTGCACTTGGTCGCCTGCTTCATTCTGCTCCGAGTGCGCGATCCCCGTCCCGCCCGTCGTGAACTGCACGTCGCCCCGCTTCATCCGGTAGAAGTCGTCGCCCTGCTCCCTGCCCTCTTCCGCGCCGCGCTTGATCATGGAGTCCCGGTGCGTCAGCTCGCCGCTCAGGATGTAGGAGAAGATCTCGGCGTCGCGGTGCGGGTGGGTGGGGAAGCCGGTCCCGCCCGCGACGCGGTCTTCGTTCAGGACGCGCAGGCTGCCGAAGTTCTGGAAACTGGGGTCGTAGTAGCTGGCGAAGCTGAAGGTGTGGTAGGTGTTCAGCCAGCCGTGGTCTGCGTGTCCGCGCTCGCTGGAGCGGCGGGGTACAATCTTCGCGTGCGCGAGGGCTTTTGACATTGTGGTTTTGATGGTGTTGGCGGTAGTCATAGACTCGTCTGACGACGTCTTGATTGAGGGGTTTGTAGTTGTGATTGAGGTTGTGGCTGCTATGTTAAAACCTGTGAGGCTGCTAAAAAGCTGCTGGAGTGGGGAGTTGTAGTAGAACGAGATTGATGCAATGAAAATGGAGAAAAGGAGAATGAAGAGCTTCATATATAGACTTATGAGAACGATTACGAGAAGGTAGGAGAATGTAGGAGAACGAGGAGAGATAATTACATGAAACTTAGAAGAGAAATGCGACTTGCTTTGAATATGCTTTGATGATGTCCGCCAAGCTAAAGGTTGCTGAGATCGATGTTGGTGATGCTCAAGTCAGCAGCTTATTCAGCTTTGAGCCGCAGGTGAACCTCGGCACCAACAGGCTAGACCGCACCGCTCTGGACCGACAACCTAAATTGCTTTCCTCCAATCATAATGAACCAGGGTCTACTACTTTGAAAGAGACTTTGGTTTCTTGGAAGAAGTGAAGCTTATTACAACTGACTGCTGTGCTATTGGTATTCCTCGACTGATCACTCCATTTTGATTCAAGTTGAACAGACCAAACAGATCTCTGCAGAGACTTGGAGAGCACGTGCCTCGTGTGAGTAGTAATGTACAGTACGCTCCCTGCGCAATTCACAGCAAGTTTGCACCAACTCACGCCGGTGGTCCTGGCGCATACAGAGCCTTTGGTACCCCGTTCCGGTCGCAACTCGCAAACTTCCAGTATCCTTGGTGCCTTAATGCGAAACCATGAGTGATGGCCCATCTCGCGGGACCAGGAATGGGAGGCCAATGCCGCCACAGATGATCTTCATGTGTGGCATCGAGATTGAGGAAGAAGAATGGAAGCGCATTGAACTTCGTCATTGAAGTCTAGTCAAATCAGCATCAAAAATATTCCACGAGTTCAACATTCTAGACCTACCACAGTTCGCTTTCCTTCTTTACTCCATAGATCTTCTAATGGGAGTTTGTTTCCGTATTTGCTCAGAGCTAGCAGACTATCGATCTCTGATTCAAGATGCTCGTAAAGGGCTGGGGCAAATGAAGCGATGATGCCGTTGAGGTGAGCAGCATCAAAAGATGGTTCCTTTCCTGCCAGACCTTCGAGATAGCCACTGAAATCATCTAATCCTGATTGGAAGGATCCTATATTTCACCAATGTCAGTGATGCATGATTGTTTGAAAGACATGAATGAAGGCAAGAGTGACAAGGGTTTGGAGAAATATATATAGGAAGTCATATTGCTTACTGTGTTGTTGGACATTGCTGTCGAGTAGACCCTTCTCGCCCACTGATTCTTCGATCTCTGGAAAAAACTGGTCTTCCTCGCTGGTGTGGTGTTCGTGAATAGCAGAGTGCCAACACAAACTATAGCCTATGAAATCCGTATAATCTACAGGCTGGATGTTTGGTCCCTGGATGTATATGCTGTTGAGACCACGGAGAAGTGCGTTATGAACAACACACATGGTACTTGCGGTCTCGGTATACGGATCGGTATAACCAGTCTACAGAGCAGTCAGTTGTTGTTGAACCTAGCCGTTTTCGTGATAATAGATTCTACCTTTCTTTCCTTATACTTCGGTGTCTCGATCAACGAGTATGGAGCATCCGCCCATTGCTGCATCTTTCTAGGAGCTGAGTCGCTCATGATGGATTCAATTCTGTAGTTTGCGAAAAAGTTTGAAAAAGTAATAGCAAAGTAACAGAGTTCCCAGCAGTAGACATTTTCATATTTGAACCTTCTCCAGATCTCAAACTTTCGGATGGTATAAGCAGAGTCGCAGTCCGTTGCTACCGATTTTACAGCCGGTACCTCCGATCTTTAGCTCTTTTGCTAAGATTGCTGTAAGCAAATGACTCATTGAGGTAAGTTTTCTCTCAAGCTTAGACTGGGAAGATTATGCTTAGATAAGATATTTTTTTCTAGGAGAAAAAAATAAGTATATACGAAGTTTGTAGAGCTTTCTAAAAATAGAATAGTACATATAACGAGCACGTTCTTCAGGCATCATGATATAACTATTTAGATAAAACGCTTTGCATTTCCTAGTATTATATGGTAGATTACCAGTTCCTTTTCTCTACTGAAAGGAAAATCAACGGCTTTGCAGGCAACATAGGACACGTTACTTGCTTACACTGACCAGCAGCGAGGGCAAAGTAATCCGACTACCAGGTTGAAGGGACCATCGGAGGTTTGGCGAGGGTCCGAACTACCTAGCGCTGTATATATGCCTCCGACCTCATGAACCATATAAAAGACTGCCTACGCAGCTCATTAGATGGCGAGAGAAGCAATACTGATAATTGATAAACCATTTTCCTACTACGTATCCATCCTCTCAATCACGATGAAAGTGCTCCTGCTTGGCGTCACGGGCAATGTCGGCTCCCGGTTGCTGCCAGCGCTCCTCGCCCACAAGCACCGAGTAGTCGCATATGTGCGCACGCCCTCCAAAATCTCCCCGGAAGCCAAATCCAAGCTCGATGCCACGGTCGTCGGTTCTGCCAGTGACAGCGCTGCCATCAGGGATGCGATCATCTCTCATAACTGCGATGCCATTGTCAATGCTGCTGGCGTGGCCGCTATGACGGGTTGGCATTCTCAGGGCGAGTTCCCGGCCATTTTTGCAGCGGTAGTGCAGGCGGTGGTGGAGGCGGGCCGACAGCGCAAGGGTGCGCCTCTCAGGTGTTGGCTCATGAGTGGGTTTGGCATACTGGACAGCCCGAAGAAACCAAATATGCTAGTCAACTAGTAAGCTTTCCTTCTGGTTCTGGCCTACTGTTCTTCATATGTCCAGGAGTCTGCAGCGTTTGAACTTGTTTTGGATCTAACGTGGTTGTCTAATAGCATGCCCCTCTTCCCATCCCACAAGCCGAACTACCAGCTCATCAAATCACAACCAACCGATGCTTTCGCCTGGTCGCTCTTCTGTGCAAACAATATACCTCCCAAATACGACACGCCACGTTTCCCCCCTCCTGGGGACGTTTCTGCTAGTAACCTCGTGGCCAAAGCTGATGTCCCGCCGGCATGGTCGGAAAAGTACCTAAAAGTGCCGCTAATAGGTAGCTACCTGAATATCATGGCGCAGGCGCAGAGCTATTTTGCTGTGCTGGAGAACTGCACGGATTTCATAGCTGCTGATTTGGAGAAAGGACTCGAGAGCGAATGGATCGGGAAGAGAGTGTCTGTCAAAGAGAAGAGCAAAATGGAGTGAAAATAGATTTCGCGAGACCGTTGTAATATATTTGTTCTTATCAGAAGCTACATACCAGGCGTAGGACATACCTTGTTGAGGGGACTATGAGCCATATTTTACATTATCTTACAATAATACACCACGCATGTAACCTGATCAATGTCTCAGTCTTCAGAAAAGTGGCTAGCTTTGTGATCACGAGGCTGGAGGACGTGGTGTATTTTGATCTATATGAGAGCAGATATCCACTTTTAGCTGGTCAGTCGGAATACACTCATTTCTACGTCACATCAGGCTCTTGACCCGGTTCCATCAGGTCTGCAGGAGCCCACGGATCGGACGCGGAGCTCGGCATCCACATGTCAGCCATGTCCCATTCGAATCCGGTGGGCGAGAGAATGGAATCGTATACTGTCGGCATGAAGTCAAACTGGCTCGGTTCGGGGTGTATGAATGGCGCAAATTCGAGGGGGCTGTCGCCGGTAGGTTCCTGGGAGCGTTCGGCGGTGGTGGTGTTGTTTTGTAAATCTTGATCCTCTTGGGGGATCTGCTGATCACTGTATACAGTGGAGGATTTTAATGGCAGGGTGTCAGTTTCAGAGGGAATAGTAAATTCGTGTGGAGCCTGGGGTAAATTGTAAGTGCTTGGACTAGCTAGGTTGAAAACTCGTCGAGCACATTTTTAGGGGAATTGTTGAGATCGACTACTTACAAATGATCTCGTAGTTTGTGCATCCAAGTCGGAGCCAAAAGACTTATCGGCTGCAAGTCGTACTCTGAACAACGGAGTGGAGTCAAATTGCGCAGAGGCGTCATCTTCAGGAGATCTCTTTATTCTCTGGCTAGATTGTGGAGGTAGTCTTGCTACAAGACGTGTGGCAATACCATAGAGCTCCTTGAACATATTCAGAGTCGGAGTGGTAGCGAAGGAGGTCCCTGGTTGGACAGAGTGGATGATGAAGGAAGTGATCAAATTCATCAAGTGGATGTCGGAAGCAGCATGCTGGTCTTGTGGGTTTGTAAGAATATTCGTGAAGAGAACGAGGCTCGCGCTGAGTGGGTAATAGAGTGCCATCCTAAAAAGTACTTAATAGAAGTAGCTTGAAGAGCAAAGATAATACAAACCACATCAGATACTGGTTGTGCAGATTATTGTTGCTAATTGTATCTAGAAGTTTGATCGATCTCCGTGCTGCAGCGAGACACAGCAACTGGCTTGCATATAATCTGGGATTCTGTCGCGGACGTTGGTCGTGGCTCTTCATATCCGTGGTCTCGCTATCCTGGAACGAATCTTGATGACCTGATATGCGGTGTAGCAATATGACGGCGTCCAAGTATGTGAAGTGCATCATGACTACAGAGACGTACTGCTCATCTGAACATCTGATTGGATGCTCTGGGCGAATGTCAATCGGCACAGAATCTCGCCAGCGCTGAAGATGGTGATCCAGTTTGCCTTGCACTTTCATACGATCCACTTCCGACTTGGTCTGCGAATTTGATGAGTATAATTCACTGCATATGCGACTTCCGATTATAGCTAACTTGATCGAATCATGGAAGATGTCATAAACTTTCGCTCCGCTGGGAAACTGTTTTAATCGAGACTTCTTAGGGGGTAATTCAATGGCAATGTCATCATCGTTTATGACAGACGGTCGGCCTAGGTTATGGCTGACGGCTTTCTCCAACAGATAGAAAACCCAAAAAACATTTCGTCGTTGTTCAATCTCCTCAGGCGCGAGGCCGAAGCCATCCAGGCTTCGGTGAAGACCTAATGTATTGGCCAGATTTGCAACCGCGGAAGTTATTACGTAGGCAGGTTGGGGATTTGGACTTGAGGTTGTGATGAACAGCTTTCAATGTATTAGAAATGATCACTGCAAAAAGTATACTCAATGGGTTTCATACCATAAGAGTCATGGCTTGCATTGCCATCAAGTTGGCCTCCTTGAAGAATAAGTCATGGAAACAGCAGCTTGCGTTGCGAAAATACTCCACACCAGTCTCCTGGGCAGCCGATGTGTAATCGATGAGACAGCTACTTCTTATGTCCTTGTCTCGCTCACCTTTTGCTCTGATACTACCCAGACACAATACCGCATTGAACAATGCGTACCATGCGGTCCCTGCCGGAGGGTTTGTAGAGTATTGGCGTTCAAGGTAGGAGTTAAACACCTTCTGGTTAACAACAGGGAAGACGTCGTTGTAATTCTTGAAAAAGCCTATTGACAATATCAGCTAAGAATTCCACCGAGCTTAATTTCATCCTTTTACTTACAGTCAACATATTGTAACGCAATATTCTTTGATGGAAGTGGTGAGTGTTGTGACCTTGGCCTAGGGTACCAGAGGTCGGCATTAGCATGACCCCAACCACCATAATCCTGTTTCGACATTTTTTGAATGAGTTGAGCGAGCTCGTCCATGTCGTCTACTTTTCCCGAGATCCATCGAAGTCCTTGTGGAGAAAGAAGTGAGAACCCAGAGGCCCAGCCTGAACAGCAATCTCAGCGTGAACATGCAGACGATCCGAAGAGTACACATACCGATAAAGGTAGGAGAGTTGGTATTGGGATCGATGACTAGGTTCGAGAGATGATTGGACAGCTCAGCCTGGCTTTCAATCTTATCGGAAGAACTTTCCTCTTCTTCCTTCTCTTCCAATGGCTCTGTTGTCGGCTGTAGCCCAGAAGTAATTATAGCTGACTCCATGCGCTTGATTCGGTCTTCCATCTCATCAAAGTATGTGCCTTTTTTACTTTCGTATCAATCAGCTTCCTCCCTGCTATACATGAGACTAATATGCTCGGTACCTTGTCAACTTTCGCCTCTTCCTCTCTATCGGCGTTGTGGTACAGTGTAATTTTCGGGCAGTGCATCGCACGCAACTTCCATCGTCGTTTCTTTGGCATTTTATCTGTAATCCCGCCAACACCAGTCAGTAGCTATATACAACCCCGTGTGTGTGTCTGTTGAAGACACAGACGCTCAAGGACATGCCTTCATCCGTTTGCACAAGTCACACGATGTTCGAGGATTTCGTGGCCATGATGGTTCCTTTGAGAGAGGGGCTGCAGAGGCCGCTGCATCTTCGGTCGAGATAACATTCGGCTCGAGATCGTTCATGTTCGTTTCAGATGGAGCGCGGCGAGCGGAGGCAGAGTTATCGAGGGAATGGGTTGAAGTGTGCCAGGCCAGGACAAGGACAGTCCATAGAAGATCGTGATACGCATTTGCAGAGCAAGATGGAGGCTACATATGCGCCTGATACGTCATAGTTGCATGACTGACTGGTCCAACTTCATGTAAAGTAGCCTCTCTTCTTGGACTGAAGACCAGTACACGAATGTTAAATGGCAGTTTACTATATTCTATTGAGTCATAAGATTGCTGAAGTTACTTACGCGTTGCTTTACTGCCCTGAAGTCTATCATGCGGCTCAGGTCGACTACGGCAACCCACAGTCACATAAGTGAAGCCCTCCAGCATGGGTACATTAACCAGGCCAGGGTGTAGGTTCCACCGAATCTTTTCTGCTGATGACTATATGATACACATCCGTCCTGGTGGTCTCATTCATTCAACAAAGTCTCCTTCGGCTCAATTGGGCAAGAAGACAACAAGTACCCTGCGTGCATATGACGGCCACACTTCAATCACGTGTCCTGCTTCGTGTCCAGAATAGGTAGGTACAACTCTCAAGCACCAATGATACCTATCGCCATAAAAGCAAAGCTAGGAAGAACCGATGTTTCAATGTATTTTACCTTTTTCCTGCTATGGAAAGTGACACCATTAATCATTACCGAGCATAGATCTGCGCGGTGGCCTGGCTATATATGTAGTTCGTCGAGGTCCCAGTTTAGTTCTGAGTTCTATTCAAGATAAAGCAAGCCAGAAGTTACTGTTCAATGCTACTGCTTTGAGTTTGACCCAAGAAGGAGATAGCTGTGTGTTTGTTCAATTCTGGGGGGGTATCTGGGGAAGACTTTTGCCTCTGCATTTTGAATTCACTTAGTCATGTTATTTGACATTGTTTTTTCATTCAGTAATTCTTTCTGAAGCTTCACTTTCTACTAGTCTACGAGACAGAGCAAGATGTCAAGTATTGCTTATTCACATGTCGTTGTCAGACCACGAAGCCGTGGAAGAGGCGTTCAGTGTCACTACGTACATTCTTTCGTTTTGAGGTGCGGATCACGCTATTGATATGTTATTCTTTCTAGGTCGCTTACACAGTTGTGTATCATGCAGATCGTTTTTGGATTAAAAAGTAAAATTATGTATCTCTG
The DNA here is from genome assembly GCA_003988795.1 of Proliferodiscus dingleyae. NCBI lineage: Eukaryota > Fungi > Ascomycota > Leotiomycetes > Helotiales > Lachnaceae > Proliferodiscus > Proliferodiscus dingleyae. Next base: position 30,225 of record QYAK01000045.1, read on the forward strand.
AAGGTTAAGTAACTCTAAGAGCACTACACATCTCACTCTGTTCCGAAACCCAGTTTCTCAACTGTAATTTCTTCGCACCAAACTATCAAGCCTCTGCCTTTTTCACAGGACCATATCCCGCTAACCCCCAAGTCATTTCTTTGCTTAGACATAGTCGCAGTAGACCTCAGAAGAGCCGGATGTACCGCAGTTAGTGATGACGGTGCCGCTGCTGGTCTCCATGTCGATGATTTGAGCACCAGTAACGCCGACGGTAGTTCCGCTCTTGACTGCTGAAGCGCCGGTGAAAGTGACGGTGCCGAAGTCGGCAAACTTAACTTGCGAGCTGCCGGACTCGTAGTCCTCGACGATCCACTCGGCATTGTACTCGCAGAGGGAACCCTCGCTGCCCTCGTTGCTAAAGGTGTGGGTGACGGTCTTGCCGGTCGTTACGTTCTCAAGGGTTGCAGTCCCTCCGGTCTTGCTGGTCGCTGTGACGGTGGCCTTGATGGTGTTGCCGGCAGCAATGGTGATACCGGAGAAGTCATAGGCGTAGTCGGGATACCACTCATACCACGCATCGTAGGTGATGGAGGAGCCGGACTTGGTCCAGTCAATACCTGTCTGGAGAATGGCAGTGCCGCAAGTATCGCCATCAATGCCTACCCAGGCGGAGCCAGAGCCGGTGGTGCTGGGAGTCGGGGCAACGAACTCGGCGGTGACAGAAGTGTAGCCCGTGCCAACGAGAACTGCACCGGCCCAGTTGGTGCTGTACGAGACAAAGGAGTTGTTTGTGGCAATATCAGCTGGTCCTTCAGCCTTGATCATTGGGTTTCCCTTGCTGCGAAGTGCGGCACGCTTCTCATGATTGGCTCTGCGGGCAGCAGTGTTAGGCGCCGCGATGGCGGTGCCTGCAAGAAGGCCAGTAGCAGCGAGAGTAGCGAACTTCATATTGACTGTGGATGATGGAACTCGAAGACTTGATCAAGAAGTATGGCTTGAGAGCGAGAGAGGACTGCCTGGATATTGAAGATTGACTGGTTGACACGAAGAACAGGAGAGCCCAACTTTTGGCATGGCAAGTACTTATACATCGAGTGGTCTTGGCAAGAGAGTCAAACTTGAGAGAGTATGTATGACCTACCTTCCTATTCGGATTGCAGCAAGTTGTTATCAGGTGGAAAAGTAACTGAGTCTTTGAATTCTAGAAGCTCTACAGTTGCGCATCACGTTGCCACGTAGTAAGGCTCCGACCATGGGCGATAAGTGCCAGGGTCAGGTCCCAAGGGATCATCTCTGCAGGACCTTCTGCTTTGAATCGATGGAGGCGAGCCGGTGAGCTATTTTGTTAAGTGGGAGAGGAAGACCAAAGCAAGAATCAGTCTGCTGGAACTCTCAAGTGAGCCGGTAGGCCAGTAGCTGATTGGAGCCAACTTGACATCACCTTCCTTATAGTGAAGGGATTCCGATATAGTTGCGGCTTGTCTTCAACGTGGGTTGCGTTCCCCTCCATGCCATCCACTTATCATAGGTGGACAGCTATCTCTCGTGCACGGTAGGGACGCACCCCCCTTTCCTATACCACGCTGATTATTGCTTGAAGAAGCTATCCAGGCGGCCCTCCGGGAAAGGCAGATCGATGCCCTAAACGCTTGTGCGAGTACCGAGCCTCTTTGGCGTGATTGGTGAAGTTTGTTGGTGTGATTGGTAGATGGCTCGGCAGCCCTCAACGCTTTTGGGCACATGCACCGGCTCCACATCACTGCACGGCATCAAGGTTATCGGAAAACCCTTGCTTTGTTTACGAGCTTATCGATATCCCCGCACGGTGGGAGCAAAAAGGCGCCCGTGGAGCAGATGCCCAGCCAGATCTGAGTTTTATGTGGCGGTGGCGCAAAGTCTTGGAGAAGCTTGTCTCTCCGCCAGAATGATGCAAGAGATGAGAAGCACGGTTGCTTAGCTGCTTTCGTATCGCACTCAACTGCCTTTGCTGAGGTGACTAGCAAGGAGTCGTGATCTCTTTGCGCGGAGAACGAGTGCTTCGCGCGCTCTCCCCCCCACATTACAAGCTTCGATACAGCATACAGGATTCCAGGTACAAGTGGTACGTTACTTAAGATTTCAGGGTTTTCCGATTTCCACCCCATGTCCCTGCCTCGAGCCTGGCTTCGCCAATCGGTAGTAAGATTCGGCGATGGACAATCAAGAAGTGCTGCAGAGGAAATATAATTCTCCATGGTGTAGTCTGGGAGGGTTGAAAGTCCATTCAGTGCCCGACTTAGAGCGAACCTGGTGCGGTAACCATGAACGCGCGGCACCCATCAAATATCCCGCCTGACATTCCGGAATCGCGTCGCTGGTTCCCAATCGTTTTATTATTCAGGGGATAGTGCAACGGTATGATTCGGCTTGTCGCGGCCACAGTTCATTTCGTGCAGTGAGCTGGCAGCCAGCCATCGCGATACATATCTGGGGTTTTCCGTCATCTCCTTCCTGATTCTTTGTAAACACGCTCCTCAAGCTTTTCTGTAGCGGCTACATCAAGCAGCTCCTTATTTGATCCAACTATCGTAGTATATCGTGGAAATGATGTCGTTGAAGCCCTAAGACAGCCGCCACAGCTGCAGGACAGCCCGCTGTCACCAGCTTGGCAGACAACGCCTCTCGTTTCTACACCTTCTGTATCCAGCCTTGGCTGCAGTGACAACGTTATCAGAGACGGGAATAACGGCAGCAAAGTCTAGTCTTGGCATAATTAATACTGTGTCAGAGTTTCTACAACTTGCGCTCGTCGCGTCTTCAACCAGCTCGCTGAAACTTTGATCTCTACACGCTCCAATGCGGCTGGCAGCCCAATAGAGAGAGAGATAAAAAAGCAAGAACTGCTATAATCTTAGGTAACTCTGCTTCCGCAGATCACTTCTAGAAGCTCCGGATCACCTGCATACACCTCCGCTTGTAGTTGCACTCTCGGCCCATCGAATTCTTATCTGATCGACTGTGCCTTGCAGCAGCATCCGTCGCATCTTGTATCGACGTCCTCGAACTTTGCGGTTCCCTCTGCGGCATCTTCCAGAGCACTAGTCTACAAGGAGTCAGACATCCGTGTCACATTGGCTCTGGTGTTATATTGAGTTACCATAACTAAACTCGATCAGATTGAAGATCCATCATTGATGGAAATGATCAAATGACTTGGATGTGCCTGGTGAGCGCATTCAGCAGATGGGGAAATATAGAACCCCTAGGCAAACCAGAAGTCAAAAGTAAGTCACGGGAAGGGGATCATCGCGGGTACTAGGTGAGGTTTACGTCCTGGCTGAGCCGCTGTACTTTCGAGATTTCCTTGAGTGTCAAGTGCAACCAACAGAAGGGTACGTAGTACAGTCCACTGATCGGACCTCTGATCATTCGAGTACGCTTTGTACTTGGCTATTCACCAAGAAGTCTTACATACCACGTTCTTCACTTCAAATGACTATTCAACTGAACCACACGGGGAGACCGGGAGTAGTTATAAGGCATTATGTAAGTAATATATGTAGAGATATTAGACTTGTACAACATGATCATCCTCCGTTCATAAATATATACCAGGGAAGACAAAATATCTTCCTGCAGGTCCCCGAAAAACGCCCATGTGGAAAACGAAGAAAGCGCTCCACGGAATATAACGCCATGACCCGGGTATTACACAGCAAAATCCAGCTCTTTTGCTATTGAAGAAGTAGATGAATATGGGAACGGATTTGAGCTTTTGTATCGTTGTCCGCTTGTCGCACATTCATACACTTCAGAAAACCCTCTCCACTAGACTCAGCATTCGTACTGGTTCTTGCTGAAGTGGCTCGAACAGTGTTACTCGTTGCACGGAAGACCTATTCTACGGCCGCCATGTCAAAACGACAACGCTATCCCTCTCAGGTCGCTCCTCACCCTCACCCACCCAGCGCTCATCCATATGCCTCTTCAGATACACCTGGGTGACCCAGCCAACCTTGCCCGCCTCTGCCCTTGTATCAAGGATTTCCCAGGCGCGCTTCCGGCCCGTCTTCTGTAGGCCCTTGCGTAGCTCCCCAAACGCATAGACGTACATGACGTCCTTGACGTCGTCTTCGCCGGGTAGGTCGAACGTGGCTTCCATGTGGGATGGGTCGAAGGTGATGCCCCTGGGATACTCGGCGACGCTGTAGCCGTTGGAGATGATGAAGTTGTCTTTGAATTGGAAGCGCTGCATCACGCAGTCCTCGCCGCAGGCATCTGCTACCTGGTGGATCTTGGCGGGCTCGACGTGGTGCCAGGACTTGTAGTGGTGGAGACTGAGATGTTGTCGTCCACTCTCGTAGAAGCCTGATGGATCGCCGAATTGGTCTTCTTGGTTTAGGAGGGGGAGGTATGTGAGCGTGACCTCGGAGTGCGTGTGCAAACAATTGTAGAGTAGGCGATCGCCTTGGTCACTCTCTAGTAGATAGCGGCCGTCGTCGTTCTTCTGGAGGCACGGGAGCTTGACAATTTGACGGACGACGGGCTCGGTGAGAATGATACCACCGCCACCATATGCCATGGGCGCGTGGTTGGCTATCATCCAGTCTGTACGTTCGGTGAACGTGCCGATATAATAAGGCTTTGAGGGGTCGTATTGGGTGAAGAGTGTTTCGAGGAGCGAGTTTATGTAGGGGAAAAATGTGTCGTCGTCAATAAGGACGAAGTACTTGCGCATATCGTGAGTGGGGTGGTTGTAGAGGAGATTAACAAGATCGACATAACGACCGGGCATATCGAGCGAGGGATTGGATTGTACGACTGTTGCATTGATGCCGACACCTGTAAGACGTTGCGTGGCCTGATCAATCTCTTGCTCGGTGGCATTGAACAGTGCCAGTACCAGTCCGGCGCCATTCGAGTTTCCCTTCGCATCCGTGAGCCACCGGATCCATTCCTTTAACGGCCCTGTACTCTCCTTATCAAAGCGATCGAAAGTTGTAGAGACGCCGAAAATCAGACTCGAGGCATCCATTGCGCCAGGCCGCGCCAGCTCCTTGACATGGACATTGAGGGGCGATCCAGAAGGTAGAGGCATCTTCGCATCCACCTTGAGATCCGCAAACCAGTCCGGGAACAGATCTTGGTCCACCTCCGTCATCGACAGCCTCTCTTTTGCATCCGGTATGTATTTCAGCGTACGCGAGGCAAAGGAGATCTCGGGCCCAATGCTGTTATTCCTCAGCACTTCCTTGACCCATGCGGACTGATCGAGTTCGCCCGCCGGCCGTCTAACACCGCCGACATGATTCAAGGAGGCGCCTGTGAGCGTCGGTCCATAGTACCAGATGAGGAGGAGGAGGAGGGCGAGGGGGAGATATCGGTATAGGGGTGTCCGCGGTAGCATGGTAGCGGGGCCTGGCGAGAATTTCAAGGAAGACATCAATAGACAGAAAAATTATACAGGAAGAGAAAAGGGAGAGAAGGAGCGCAGAGAGTAGGCACAGAGGCCGTCGTGAAAAGAGGGGAAAAAGGGTCGTCAATGGGTGATGTGTAGGAGGATTTTGGGAGGAGGATGGAGAGGAAAAGGGGAAGAGACAGAATTCCAGAAATCGATTTCGCTTGCGATATCGCTAGGATAAGACGAAGGAGCCAAACATTTCAATTCGCTCCACTGCAGGTCCCCTGGAAGATTATTTCGGCAACGCGCAGCGGGGTCTTGGCAATTGTCCAATTGTGTGTCACTGTTAGTGTCAGCGTCAGCCCGTTCGTCCTGTTCGAAAAATAGAAGCAGACGGCGAGTGGCGGGATTCGGCGGCGGAGGCGGAGGCGGAGGAAGGGGAGGAAGAGGGCGGAGCACGTGCAGGATTCCGATCTCACAGTTGCGCAACCTCCTTTCAATTGCTGTAGAGCGTAAAGACGCATGGAATTGAAAAAAAGGGGAGGAAAAGTATTGGGAGACCAAATGATGAAGAAAGAAGCTTCTGTGCCGCCCCGCCGCCAAACCGTTGATTGCGCGTGTTGGAACTACTGCAGAACTGTCAGCAGGGCCTCCCGTGGCTAAGCCGAGACCTGCTGGCTTTATATACTGTATACACATCGGGCCATTTTGCTACAACGACATTGATATTTTTTGTTTTGGGAACGTCACTGAATGCCTTGCACTGTTTAAATCTCCTTTTGATAGTCTCCTTCAGGTAAAGGTAGGCATCACACATTGACTCTACCTAGGATTCCTCAAGAACCCAACAACCCCTCCACAAAAGCCAACTAGCTCTCCTATTCTAGCCCCCTCCTTCTCCTGGCATATCCTCCACCCTCTCAATGCCTCGGCCAGACCCTCGTCATGCGTGACAGAATCAACGTGCAGTCTCAAGAAGACACTCATCCACGCCTGCACGAGCTCGTAGTCCCTCTTCTGCCTCAGGCGGCTCGTGAGGGCCTCCACGAAGCTGACAAGCTCGTTGCACTCGGCTGACGGCGACAGGGAGCGGATCTCCAGATCTGCGGCTGAGGGAGAAAGAGTCTTGAGGTGCGTCACGAAGGGTGTATCTATAAACGCCATGTTAGCTTTGTCCAAAGATGATGAGACGATAAGTGAGGAGGGCCAACTTACAGTCTCCGCTCTCACTGCCGGCCCTCAGAGCGACAGTGAAAGTGCCCTCTGATGCCAGCCGGTCCATTTTCATGATCCGTGAGCGTTCTGCTGCATTTTCGGCGGACTTCTCTTCCGCGGCAGCAGCAGCAAGCGTCGGCTTGCCGTCGAGGGATGGCAGGAAGAATGGTGCTTTCTCGGGGGCTTTAGGGGGCTCTTTCGGCTTGTTGCGCTCTTTGATAGCGTCGAGATGGAGGAGTGTCTGCCAGCGACTCTTGGGAATGACGCTTAAAGTCATCATATCTGCGCTCAATTGGTCGATTGATGAAGGTGCGGGTGCAGAGTTGTCAGCCTCATCCGCTTCATCTTCATAGGCACCATCGATGACTCCATGGCCGCCTTCACCCGAGGCTGTTGGACCGTTCAGTTCCGTAATCTCATTCTCTGAGATGTGTCTTGTAGGAATGTGGGTGAAGAGTGATTTGTTGTTCCAGATGTTGACTCCAATCTCGCCTTCGCAGGTCGTAGCCAGGAATTCACCAGTGCCTGAGAATGCCAATGCAGTACATTGAGTCTTTGTCCGTATCGCATCAATCAGATGCCCAGTTGGGAGATCCCACACTCGTATGACGCAATCCTTGGAAGCTGCAATGATCCACCGCCCATCATTCGAGAAGCAGAAGTCATTGATGGCCCCTTGACATCCCCATAGCTCTCTGATGGTCTTCTTCGTGACAATATCAACAATCCGGATCGAGAGATCATCGCTAGCTAGGGCTATTAGATCGTTCGGCGCATGGTATCGCAGTCCTGTTATAGCTGCCATAGGATACCAGTCGATCTCGTCAACCAGACTCCCAGACCCAAATTCCCAGAACTTGATTCTCCCATCCAGGGAACAGCTGATAAGAGTCTTATTCAGAGAGTCTACCGTAAGTCCGGTGACTGCTTTTTTATGCTTTCCCAGACCTGGAGGGAACTTTGGAAGTCTAGAATGATTGCCCCCCCCCTCGGACGCCTCAAGCTGCTGGATCTTCAACTTCCTCGCCTGCGCGGGCGTCAATTTAGAGGGGTATCGTTGCCGATGTAGTCCAGATTGAAGATTGAACATGTCCACCCCGCCTGTCTCTGAGCCAACAAAGGCGAATGTGCTGCAAGGACTGACTGCTACACAGCTGACATCCGTGCCATCTCCAGTCTCAAAGGTCCATCTCCCAGCCTTTTTCCTACCCCAGAACCAAGTGCGAGCGAATCTATCATTCTTGTGGCCAGTGACAACACTCTCCCACCCAGTCGCCCCGCTCAATGTCGCATCTGTAGCCTTCTTGCTGATCTGGTTGGCCTTCTGCCATATCTTGCCGTCACCTGCGTGAGCCCCCATTCCACCATCTCGGTTCAGCGACATGGCTATGCATGTGATCTCTGGCGCTTTCAGATCTTCCAGCGTAGCGCTCGGCTCGTTTGCGAGTGTGGGAGCTGCCAGAATACCTAGCTTCTTCGCCTTCTTCCTAATATTTCCCTGGCTCAATTCTGTGCTTTGCCCGTCCCTTCGAAGACTCCAGCCCCACAAGCTCCTATCTTGACCGGCACTGAGAAGCCACTTTCCCCCCCCATCCGCTCCATCCGAATCCGAAGGCAGGAACAGAAGCTTAGTGACCGGCGCGGCATGCCCACTTCTCGAATGTAAGATTCGAGGTACCGGATTGTAAGGTGTCTCGTCGAAGATCCATGACTTCAGAGAATTATCTAGTCCGCTGGTGACTATGATTGCCTGGGCTGGGAGGAACTCAACTTTGCTCACCCCACCCCCAACTGAAGCTCCAGCGTCTGAAGGTGGATTGTGTGCGCCGCGGAGAATGCCTATAATTCTGCCGCCGTTATTCAAGTCCCAAAAAGTCACATCGCCGTTGTCAGGTCCGGCTGTAGCCATGACTCCTGGCCTTTGTCCATCTTCTCCTGCGCCCAGATCATCGGTCCGGAAGGATATTGATGTGATGAGGCCCAAGTGGCCCCCTTTCAGATGAATGACTGTCCTGTCTGCTCGAATGTCATGTATGGTCAGAGATCCCTCGGAGTATGCGATTGCAAGTAGAGACAATGCTGGTGTTGGCTGCAAAGCCGTCACACTCCCACAATGCGCTGCAGGAGGTAAGATTGTATAGAGCAGTTTCCCAGAGCTGACATTCCAAATCTCAACGCTTCCATCCTTCCGCCCTGCAATGATCTTGTTGAGATACGTGGGTATGTTGCAGATTCCACCTGTCAACTCGTTTCCACCTTTGGGAGCAGTCGTGGGATATAGCGTGGTGTAATGTTCGTAATTTGCCGATTTCCACACCTCGATTCTCGTTGAACAACATCCTACTATCCATGAACCAAAAATGAGGATTTTCTTGATTGGTTGCTGGTGGTCTGTGGGTATGTCCAATTCAGCAATGACTTTTCCGCGCTTGAAAACCCACAGTCCTCGAGAGGAGTCCTCGGTTGACCCTCCCCATGCTGCAAATACTCGATCTTTCCAAGCTATGGTTGCCGTGATATTTTCTGGTGTCTCGGGTCGGGTGAGGAAGACGAGGTTGAGGCCACGTTTGAGATCGTAGGTCTGTAGACATTTGCCCACGGAGGTGGTGATTTGGAAGGTGGTTTTCCCAAGAGGGATGGAGGTGAAGGGGACGGGTGTAGATGAAACAAGGCCGATCGTCTACCCATATATCAGCTCTGACTCTGACGTTCAATATGTTTCTCTTCTAATAGACATACTCGGAATGGGGTGAATATCTTTGGCTGGCGCCGAGACGTCGCGGGTGCATCTGCGCCATTGACCTTCCGCCTCTTCACTACCGGACCGTCGCGGTCCTCCGCAGCTGCAGAGAGGGCCATTATCTGTTCTGTGAGTTGCGAGATCCGAGGTGCGGAGACCAAGCCATGAAGTGGTGGTGGTGTTGTGGTGGTTTTCAAGAATATAGAAATTTGTGATATTTTCTTTTTTTTTCTCCCCCCCCCCAGCGGCTTGTCAGCCTGGCGGCGGTATCCCTGTGATCCACACAGGGCTGGGCTGTCTCTGCCCGCCTGAAGCGACAGCGTGGGGGCGGCTGTAATGTGCGATGACTTATGACTTATGACTTATGACTTATTGTACGCGGCAGGCCAGAACCCCTCGTTCATCCTTCGTCTCTCATCTTTCCGTCTTCCATCCTCGATGAGAGTGTCCACACTGTGCAGTGTATCTCTCTCTGCTGCGACGAGAGGTGTCTTGTCTCTGGGCGGTCGCCCGCAGTTCTTGACCCGCATGCAGCCCAACGTCATCCGGAAGCGTCACTCGCGATAGAGCCCTTCCAAAACTTGTGCGAGGGACTCTGCCACCGCCATGTTGTTGTCCGCCCTCTCCACGACGTCCGCTCTGCAAACATGGCTCACATCGACTCTACGCCGCCTCTTTGACAATTGGAAGTCTTAGAGATTGCTGACTATGGGCCCCGACGCTCCAGCCAAGTCCCATGATCGTGGCAGCATGACGGCTGCTAACGATCCTAGCTCTCCAAGAGTGGACCCCTCCGCCGCTGGGCCAGAACTTGAAAATTCCTCAACGACGCAGCAGCAGCAGCAACAGCAGTCGAACCCTCGACGTCCGTCTCGTACGTTGTCTGCAGTGTCCAGCTTCAACCCTCTGGCGAGTCGAAAGAGCCGATATGCGGAGCCAGGGACTACAGAAACCAATTCCGATCGAGCATCGATTTCCATGCCCCCTCCCCCAACGAGATCACGAACGTCCTCGACATATAGTGTTCAGTCGATAGCAGGAGAAGGCTCCAAAGTTGTGACAGGGGATCTTTCTGGCAGGAGACAGAGCGGAGAGGATATTGCAGTTTTAGACTTCGAGACGCCCAGGCTATCTCCTGGCATGATGGCGGACTCAAGCACCCATTCCCAATTGCCCGAAGCATCTCTGCAATCGCGGCCCTCCATTTCCGATCTCGAGTCGTCCAAACGGATGTCCGTCTCGTCCATGTACTCACTGAGCTCTGCGCGAGCGGGAGGGGCTCCGAGTTCCGCTGCGTCTGCCAGTGGATCAGACGGGGTGTTGAGCTCGAGGACTCATTCCGCTGTCATGTCACCACCGCAGAAGAACTACGGCTTGTCTCCTCCAGAGACATCTACGTCCGTTGTATCGATCACAACCTCATCCAACGGCCAGTTTAGCGGTCCTGGCGTAGCGGGTGGCCATTCTCTTACCCCGCGAGAGAGCCCCGCACATGCATCGGATATCGCCAAACGAAATGCTGAGAAGAGAGGCGAAGCCACCCCACGACCACCAGCACCCACAAGGTCTCGAAGTCGGGCGAAACGAAGGTTTAGTGGAAGTACTGCGGCTAGCAGCCATAGTCCCAGCAGCGAAAGGGGCCTACTATCTAGAGACGAAGACAAGAAGAAGCCGGCACAATGGGGCGTCATTGGCGTCTGCGCTCTCGATGCCAAAGCTCGAAGCAAACCCAGTCGCAATATCCTCAATCGCTTAATCGCGAACAAAGAGTTTGACGTGGTTGTGTTTGGAGACAAAGTCATCTTGGACGAAGATATTGAGAATTGGCCCATCTGCGATTATCTCATCTCCTTCTACTCGGATGGTTTCCCCTTGGACAAAGCTATTGCGTATGTCAAAGCGAGGAAGCCATTCTGCGTCAATGATGTGCCTATGCAGAAGATCCTTTGGGATAGAAGGATGTGTCTGATGATTCTTGACAAGATTAATGTCCCAACCCCAAAGAGATTGGAGGTCAACCGAGATGGCGGGCCGAGTCTTCTGACGTCTGATCTAGCAAAACATCTGAAAGAAACAACTGGCGTCGTACTGGAGGGTCCCGAAGACGGAACTGGAGGTCAAGCCATCCCACCTCGGAAAGTTGAGCTCTTGGACGATGGCGATACACTAAGCGTTGACGGTGCTCTCTTGACAAAGCCGTTTGTTGAAAAGCCAATTAGTGGTGAAGATCACAATATCTGCATCTACTTCCCGAAAAGTCAGGGCGGAGGAGCTCGAAAGCTCTTTCGCAAGATAGGCAATAAGAGTTCTGAGATGGTCGAAGGCATGAACACCGTCAGGGCGATCCTCGAACCAGATAGCAGCTACATTTACGAGAAGTTCATGAATGTCGACAATGCTGAGGATGTCAAAGCGTATACTGTTGGTCCAAACTTCTGCCACGCAGAGACTCGCAAATCACCAGTCGTGGATGGTCTCGTTCGGCGCAACACCCACGGTAAGGAGATTCGGTACATCACAAGTCTTACGAAGGAGGAGGCGGCAATGGCAAGTCGGATCGCTGTCACCTTTGGTCAACGAGTATGCGGCTTTGATCTACTCCGCGCAGGAGGAAAGAGTTATGTCATAGATGTTAATGGGTGGAGCTTTGTCAAGGACAACGATGAATATTACGATTCTTGTGCCCGCATTCTGAAGGAAACTTTCATTCGGGACAAACAGCACCATCTTGGGGTATCGGCAGCTACCTCAAGTAATGGCACTTCCCCAGAGAACCCGGACGCTGCTGTCAGCTCTCCAGCAAGTAAAAAAGACGGTCATCGCTCAGCATTACATAGCATCCTTGCCAAATCTCCAAGCATGTCAAAGCTCGGGCATCATAAGAAGGCCCCAGGCACAGCATCCCCAGATTCTTCAGCTGCTCCCAGCCCGAAAACCTCACCTCCTTTCAGAGCAGACAAGTCACTTCCAAACATTCCTACAACCCCTCTCTTGCCTCCTCCAGCCGTGTCATTATCTTCTGGAAGCACACCGTCTATAGCAGCCTCGACAAATCCCAGTATCGCAGCACCAAGCTCGAATGGGGAGATGCTACCACCTCCGGCGCCTAAACATACTTGGAAGTTGAAGGGCATGGTATCAGTCATTCGCCACGCAGACCGAACGCCCAAGCAAAAGTACAAGTTCACGTTCCACTCGAAGCCATTCATCGAGTTACTTAAAGGACACCAAGAGGAAGTCCTTTTGACTGGCGAGGCTGCGCTGGATAGTGTTGTCACTGCTGTAGATATTGCGATACAGCATAGCCTGGAAGACCGCGAAAAACTCAGAACACTGAAGAATGTGCTGGTGAAAAAGGGCGGGTGGGCAGGCACCAAGGTTCAAATCAAGCCGATGTTCAGGAAAAGGAAACCAGAAGAAGTAATGGCTACTGCGATACCCGAGACGCCCGATACAGCTGTTCAGCCTGCTGAAGAACCTTCGACGAAACCTACCAAACCCACCGAAGAGCCTCCAAAGAAATTAGCAGTCCCGGGTGAGACGGACAAGCCAGTCCTTGCAAGATCTCCAACGCGAAGCGATTCCTTGTCCGGCGTCACTCTATCTCGAATCACAGCTGCAGAGAATAGTTTGGTGTTGGATAAACTTCAGCTAATCGTCAAATGGGGAGGTGAACCGACACATTCTGCAAGATACCAGTCCCAGGAACTCGGAGATAATATGCGCAATGACCTCCTCCTGATGAACAGGGATATACTAGATGAAGTCCATGTCTTTAGCAGTTCTGAGAGAAGGGTCACGACCAGTGCACAGATCTTTGCTTCTGCCTTCACCAATCAGAAGGATCTTCCACCCGACTTCATCACGATTAGAAAGGACTTGTTGGATGACTCGAATGCTGCCAAGGATGAGATGGACAAGGTCAAGAAGAAGCTCAAGACTCTGCTGCGTCAGGGTACCGAGGCCCCGCCACAGTTTGCCTGGCCATCCAATATGCCCGAGCCTTCAATAGTCCAGGCGTACGTCGTTCGACTGATGAACTTCCACCGAAGAGTAATGCGCCAAAACTATAGCAAGCTTTACGGAGGCGCGACAACGTCTTTACAAGCCATCGCAAACCCGGGTGATAAGGATAATGCCAGTATCTCGTCCGCTAGCTCTGCCATGTCTCAAGCGACCGCAACAAGCAATGTGCAGGCCCGTTGGTGCTGTGGAGAAGACGCGGAACTTTTCAGAGAGAGGTGGGAGAAGCTATTTGCTGAGTTCTGTGACGGTGAAAAGGTAGACCCAAGCAAAATCTCCGAGCTCTATGATACCATGAAGTTTGACGCCTTGCACAATCGCCAATTCTTGGAATGGGTATTCACGCCTAGCAAGACCATCCTGGCCGAAGAGGAAGAGGCTCTTGCGGCGGAGTCGAAAGGTATAGAAAAGGAGTTTACCAAGGAGGTTGACGATGCACCTGTCGATCCTAGTCAGACCCTACCTATGGAACGAGCCGACACAAACAAGAGCACCCACCGACGAATGTTTAGAAGACGCTCGATGATGGTTGGAGCCAGGGTCCCCGAGGAGAAGCCAGAGCAGTATTTCAGCCTCTTCACGGGTAGCAGTCAGACCAGGGCAAAGACTGATGCCAGGCTCGAAAAGCTTAGGGAGCTCTACAAGCTGGCAAAGGTGCTTTTCGATTTCATCTGTCCTCAGGAGTATGGCATTACAGATAGCGAGAAGCTTGAGATTGGGCTATTGACTTCACTGCCTCTGCTCAAGGTATGTATACTCACTGGTAAGATCGGTCGTGGGCTAATATCTCCAACAGGAAATCGTCCAAGACCTAGAAGAAATGCAGGCCTCGGATGATGCGAAATCATTCATCTATTTTACCAAAGAATCCCATATCTACACTCTGCTCAACTGCATCCTCGAGGGCGGTATCTCTTCCAAGATCAAACGCTCCGCTATCCCCGAGCTGGACTACCTCTCGCAGATCTGCTTCGAGCTCTACGAATCAGAGAACAAAACGCCGGCTGAAGGAGATGGTGTGGCTCGGTACGCGTATAGCATTAGGATCACAATTAGCCCTGGCGCTCACACATTCGATCCGTTGGATGTGCAGCTCGATAGCAAGCACTGTATTAGTTGCGCGCCGCGGAGAAGCCTAACCGCACATAGTGATTGGAAGGTGGTCATCGGAACGTTGAGGGCCAAATTTCATACGTAAGATCTTCCTTTCCTTGCATTAAAGTCCGGCCTCCATAGCCCAACAGTTTCTGACCGAGGCTGGAAATAGTGTCAAACTTCCCAAGAGCTTCCTGGCTGTCAATCTCAGCGAGTCACACACTTTTCACAAGAAAGAGGAGGGAGAAGAAAGCGGTGAGACAGGATTAGAAAAGCCGCAGCCACATGCGGAGGCGGAGGAGAAACCTGGGAATACTCCTACATGATTCATGACCTGCTCTGCTGGCCTGGACGTCCCCTCACCGTAATTTCGGAACCGGTCATCCAAGTCATGGCATCTTATCACTACGCCTCAAATCGTTGTACGAGTTGAGATGTGATGGGTTAGATGCAGTGAGAGCGTAGGGTGAGGTGCCCGTCCTCCTATGATCGGAGACATGCTAGATCGAACTGTACTGTATATGACAAGCAGATTCTATAGACGAGATGGAAAGAAGGCACAGATTTCTTGCCACAAATTAACATATTCACGAGTGAAGTGACTGATCGTGGAACATGACCTGTAGGAGGCTGGGAGAGCAAAGCCCCGACAAGCTAGTCGAAGCTTCCTGATCTGGACTCTTTACGCATATTTGCCCACACTGGTTGGTGACTTTGGTAACTCCGGAGGCACTAGATGAACGGCCGACCTGTGCCTCTGCACGCCGTAATGTACATGCATGGCGAGCCCGAGCCCGTTCAAACGCATGGCATGACATGACATGACATGACAGGAAGCAACTGCACCCGGCCATCGCTATTTTGGATTCTGTGATGTATGGTGCGTGCGGGTGCTCCAGACTAGACGTAACGAGTGTGCATAGTATATGTGTGCGTGCGCCCTGAGGCACGACATCTGAGATCAGCAGTGTTGGTGCCTTGATCTGACAAACTTTGCGAGGAACGCTGGACGTGCGCCTCAGGCCTTCTGGAGTTGAGTAATCCACCCCTGAGGCTTGCTGCCCTCGATCTAGAAGCTTGACGAGGCGTCTGCAGCATGCGCCGTGCGTGGCGTCCTGGGCAAAAAATTGTAGACGCCATCATGCGTTGGATCCATGGGATCGGGTGTGAGTCTTTGCTTTTTGCAAAAGAAGCTTGGGAATTCAGCTGTGAAGACTTCGAGGAGTCTAGAACCAAGGTCTGCTCGCGTGCTGCCAAGAATTGAGGAGGCTTCCTCTCGTCCGAATTTGACTTTCTGAGACCTCCTTACCTTTCGAAACTGGCGATGGCCGTACAATCACGCCGTGGTCTGAAATAAGGGTACAGCACTACGGACCAGCCTGCAGATTTGCAGAGATCGATCAGAATGCTGCGATCTTGCCTTGCCTAGAGTGTGTCATTCCCGCACGGAATGCTACGCTGCGAGGATAGGTCCCAGGTAGCAGCGAGGGTTGTGCGGTTGCGAAAGATGACGCAGGCTGGGAGGTGGATGAGATGAGATCCCGTGAGTGCTGCAGACCCGATAACTCGGATTCCATGGCTATACGTGAGCCCGAGCTGTCGTGGCTAAATAGCTCGAGATGGATAATGTCCGAGGGGTGAGCAGGACAGGACAGGAGTGTGCAGGGCATAATCCTGGAGCTTGCAAATGCGAAACCCACGCCCGCATTGCCTGCTGTTCAGGTGATTTGTATTAGATGGGCTTGTGTGGGACGCAAGCATCGGTACGTCAAATAGTGGTATACCGATGGGTCCGTAGTGTAGGATTGCTGTATCACATTTTATTGAGACATGATCTGGATGCAATGTGAACTGGTTTCTACCGGGTTACGAGCAGGCAGGGCGGAAAGTATCGTGGGAACGCACACTCATGGCGTAGCGGTGGCGTTGAGTAGCGCTTGACAGCGGGATCAACCGTTTGGTTACGAAGTAGACGTCCAGATGATGATGAAGAGGATGTTGAGATGACGGCACAGTAGCTGCCGGGTAGCCCTGA
Organism: Proliferodiscus dingleyae; assembly: GCA_003988795.1. Taxonomy (NCBI): domain Eukaryota; kingdom Fungi; phylum Ascomycota; class Leotiomycetes; order Helotiales; family Lachnaceae; genus Proliferodiscus; species Proliferodiscus dingleyae. The sequence continues at coordinate 46,695 of QYAK01000045.1, forward strand.
TGGATCCTCAGCAGGCATAAGGATCCGAACGAAGTGCCCATAAGACGAAGTATTTGTGGTGATGATGATGATGAATATGAAATAGGGGTATTGTAATGTACGAGGGACGGGCCGGCACGACGGAGAGCGAGAGCGAGGTGAAGGGTAACCGAGGGCAAGCGACTATCAGGATGTTCATGCCTGCTCTAAATACTGGTAGGCGCCTGATTGAGCCATTCTTGCGCAGACCAATTGGTCGCAATTGATGGCAGAGCCTCTAAGAAAGTAAATTGATCCTTTGCTGCGGATTCTTGTAGGTTGAAGCCACATATCCACAATAAAAGTCAACCTACTTGGAATTGTCTTTCGTGGGCTGAGTGAGGACGTAGCTCAAGACTCCAGACTCGTTGTATCTGTAACCAATGATTTCTATGTGGGGTAGAACAGGACTTGTTGTGCCTGCTTGCTCAATTACTGATCCAAATCACAAGTACCGTACAGTACAATTTGGTATAGGATAATGTCTTTCAGAGCGTCTTATGAGTAAGCAGGGATATGTAGATGCAGTCAGCAACAGCCACAATAGCCAGAATGAGGTGGATGGTGGCGGACGTTGACGTTAGACTGGGAGATCATGATAGTGATAACGATAAGACGCGCAACTTCTGCTCCTTTTGGAGGCACTGGGGCCTGCCGGCCGGCCGTTGAATACATGGTTCTTTAAGTTATAATGGCCTGACATATAGTTCATGTCCAAAGAACGGGCGGAACCAATGGGCATATGTCGGTTATTCTACAATGGTCTCGGAGAGTCTTTCAATTCTCCCCAAACCTGGCCGGCCTAACATTCGGCACTTGTGTTCTATAAGTCACCTGGGCCGGTGCGATGTTGCAGGCCGATTCTTGGAGCTTCAGATATAGTTGTACGTAAAACGGTAAAACGGACAAAGCCAACACCGCGTTCAAGGTGCACATATGCCGGAATCTGAGAGTCCATGTCCCGCGTTGGCGTCTTTGCTGAATGCAAGATACTGCCACGCTATACCTGGGAATACCTCGCTGGCTGTACCCTGACGCTTTGGTCCAGAGTAACAGTACGAAACGTCCAAGTTACCAGTGCCCTGGCAGCAAAATACTGACCGGATCCGCAGCCGATTCGCCCCCGTGGAGGATACTAGAGCAATGGAATTATGACGGCGGTGAGTTTGAAGTTCGAAGTTTTATTTCCGGAACACAGCAAGACGGGACTGGTACCGAAATGTGCTCCACAGTCACCCTTCCGCAAAGCTGCAGATGCCATAGATCGACGCGGCTCAACCAGGTGTCCTTTGCGCCGTTGTATCGTCAGAAACCGATTGGGCATGGTCTGTCGCGTGGAAGATGAGGCCCTGAGGGGCCATATCAGGCGCTTCAGGGGATGAAACCTAGCGAGAAGGTTGACTACAGCTTCTCGAGCTTTGACTCGACATCTTCCTGCTGAATTGCCAGTGGGGACTTCCACTTCGTTGGCGTCCCGGCAATCAATCCCCGACGCCGAACCCAGCCAGCGTTGGGCTGCTAGCGCAATGCTGATGATATAGGGCGCTGGCTGGGGGCGTTTGCGTAGACGCCGTCACTGTGGGATGTGGTGTGAACTACTTAGTCTTAAGTCTATGGACCTGTGCTCGGGCGATGACTCAGGGACACATCCCAGTGGCTGCTTTTTATATGATTGATATACGAACGATGACAGAAGTAGGATTGTGCTCGCTCGTAGCGTATGACTAATGCACCCATCTACGCGGCGACCTAGTAGTAAGAGGTCTTTTGTAGATCTTCTTTCGGAAGAACTGTAAGATGGTCGGCAAGTGGTCCAAATAATTTCAGGTTGACTTTTGCGAGTATTCTTGCTGTATTATATCCATGGTAATGCGGAATCCGGCAGGGCTAAGGGCAGCAGAAGCTACAAATATGTCTTTAGATGCCTGTACTCCCGAGGAACGTGCGTATTCAGCCCCACAAAGACTCCAGGATCTGCGCTCTGGGACGAGGCTCCGGCCTGGCAATATACCAGATTTGAAGTCTGGTGAAACCATCTTGGGCAAAATGTATCGGATACAACCACCCAATCAGAGGGCGGAGGAGGTCGGCCGTCGTTTGAGCGCTCAAGCATAACAGCCATTAGGGTCGATGGAAATAGCTGCAGAATTGCTTCCTGAGGAGTTGGTTAGCAAAGCTCCACAGCCAAGAGGGTTGAATCGGGGAGTTGCTCCGTGGTGTCTTTGACGCATTAGCATCTTCCAGTGCCCAGATCCTGGGGTTTCAAGCCTTTGGACGAGTGCAGATGGGGTGTCTGGATGGCCTTACAGCGCTTCGTACAGTGCAGTAGTTCTGCACCATTCCTCACGCGAGCTGGCGAGCATAGCATCACCTCACCTCCTGCTCCTGTTCCTGGCACCGCGAAGGATGGATGGATTGCTCTTTTCAGTGCCGCGGCAATGCAAGCCACGCTTCCGCGGGATGTCAGCAGCAGGCCATGTCGACAACGACGACGCTCGATGCGGTCGAGCACGTTCGATCTCAAGTAGACAGAGGCAGAGGCAAAGCACGACGCTGCAGCACATCTCAGCAAATCCACATCTTCCTCGAGAGCCCTGCGAGCGATGGCGCAGGGCCGCGCAGGGTTTGGCCACTCTGACGGCTGATATGACATGGGGCGTCCCCCTGCCCTATCTGCGCACCCGGTCGCCATGCCACGAGGTCGCTGCAGCATTTATCTCCGTCGTCACCGTCGTCGTCGTCTAATTTCTCTCGGACCAGACCAGAGCAAAGGACCCCTACTCAAATAGTCTCTGCTAAGACGTTTTTGTGTGACCACTATGTTCCGTCAGTCTATATGCGGAGCGCCAGCGCCCTCCAAAGATTACCAGACTTGACCTGGCCGCGCTCGACGATGGCACGTCTCTCGTCTCTCGTCTGGCGATGCGGTGATGCGGTGATGCTATATGTGCCCATCTTAATATATATGTGGTGGTGATCGTCCCCCTTCTCCATAAGGCTCTCGCTCCTGGGCCCCCAGTCCCCAGCACCCAGCATCACATCATTGAAGATGGAAAGGCCAGAGAGCGAAGATCCGACGTAGCAAGCAAGCCAAAGCAGCAGACAGAGAGACAGACAGACAGACAGAGAGACAGACAGAGAACCGCCAGACCCCAGCAGCAGAAAGAGGCCGTTCCGCTCCTCTGATCTTCCGCCCACGCTCTCCCCAGCGCCTCGAACATTGCAAGATTGCCAGATTGCCACTGCACTGCAGAACTGCCAGATTGGACTGCAACCGTACTCGCTCCCCCCACGGATTCTTCGGGGTCCCAAACGTCGTCCAGGTAGCTCTCCCAGGTACCGGCTGCCAGCTGCCAGGCCTCCACTCCCGCCCACGGACGCTGTTCTTCCAAGTAGTCTCTAGGGCAGAAGCTAAAAAAGTATCTCTGGTCTGGCTCTGCCCAACTAACCAAGTGACTAACAAGCATGGTCCCGCCCGGGGGTTGGAGGAGGAGAGGGGAGGGGTTAGGAGAGGGCGAGGGCCTCCCCGGTACTTTTTGTGCCTGGCGCAATGAAGGGCATGGCACGAATATAACCCCCCCAATACCTAGGTACTTATAGCCAGGCCCAGGTACTGGTACCAGGCTCTGGACCTCAGACTTGCAACAACATCAACACACAGAACATCGGTTCTTCCCTCTGCCATGTCGTCTGCCTGCCATGTCTCCGCCTGTCGAGGCCATGCCACGGTCATGCTTGTCCTATCACGGCTTTGACGTGACCTTCCCGGCCACTCCTCGTCCATGGTAACGAGTAACGAGAACGAGTAACGAGCACCACCCCCCTCCCAGAGCAGCAAAGCAGCAAGCAAGCATACCACAAACGTCGAATCAAGACGCCCGCATTGCAGCTGCAAATCCAGCATCGGCGTCCCCATATACCACCTCAGCCCTTGATCCAGCCATGTCTCCGTCAGTCAAGCTCACCATGCAGACATCCCCATAATTATATCCAACCGCCGCCGACTCGGTACCTATCCGCAAGCAGGAGACACAATCTCCTTCCGTCCCGGGGTGTACATAAACGCCACATACCTCCACAAAGACTTCTTTGCTGGCTTGGTTTGCTATGTCTTTTTCCATTTGATTTGATCTACGACGTCATTATCCTGCCAACTGCATCTCCTGTCATTCGTCTGCAACCTAACGGAAAGAGGCAAAAGCGTGAGTTGAGCTCATCTTGGAAGGTGATATAAACTGCTTGTCACTCCTGCTTTCAACACGTTGGGGAACACAGCACCACTTGTCCAGCTCATCTTGGTATATTCGATTCTCGTCAACCTCTTTTGCATCGAAAACTTCTCCGTTTGATCGCTCTAGTCACACAGAGCTTTCCGCCAGTCCTGTTAGTTCGATCTTTGAGCTGCAAGAACGGCATCACTCCATCGGCATCGACAAAAAGCATTCGTTGATTCAGCTTGATCAGTTACAATCTTGTATAACATATCTGCTTGCCCACACTCTGGTCCAAATCCTACGACTACAACAATCCTTTCTGCTCTGTGGCGATCGTATTACTTATCTCTGTAGCTCATACACGTATGTAAGTCAACGACCTCAACCTCGTTGCACCCTAAGACCATTACTGACATTCAAACAGTCTTGTTCAGTCATAGAGTTGCCCAAGGTACCGGCAACGTGCTGAAGCTATGGCTACCAACAACTACTGTCCTCATTCCTTCCAGATGCTGAAGTCTGAGTCAACCCTCATTCAATGGGTGTGCTCCATGTGTCACTCTGGCCCTCATTGGTATATCTACGAGTGCAGGTACTGCAAACTGAAAACTTGCAGACCTTGCACAGCCAAGGTCTGACCTCAGCAGCTTTGGGTCTTCTAGTGAGTTGTTCTTGGTAAGTCTGGGAGTTGATTCCTTTTTCCTTCTAGAAACCCCACCAAGACATCAGCCACATGCCTTGCAAAATGTGACGAAGTTTGGTGGACGTAATGCACGATCTATTGCTTTCTCGTCATAGTCTTAGAGTCATTATTATCCAATAGCTACTGACTTCAGCTCTCAGCCTTTTCAGTCTCCTCCACACGCTATATTTTATCAGTTTCAGCAATATTACAACACGCATCTCTCCTCGGGGCGAGGGCTTTCTTGTTTTCGACGGTTTGCCGGAGTCCTCTGCCGCCACCAACGTCTGTCATGCTAGCGCTGTCTCATGCGAAGCCCTGCATTATGCACCCGTGGCTTTCGACCCTGCATGGACGATCTAAAGCGATAATCATTCGATCCGCACCGACCAACAGATCGAGCCGACCGAGAAAAAAATGTCCGACATACAGTTCTGCACACCTGCTTTGCGTGACCATGCTACGGGCTCATTTACGGCAGAGCTCCTGTGTTTCGTCTTTTCGGCTCCGATTTTTGTTAGCAAGCGACCCTCCGATCCCGCTGGCTACCCAAAAAAATACATCTCCTAGTCATTTGTCATTTTTCCTTGTATCTCTCGTTTTGTTTGTGGAGCACTCTATGCGATCGTGTCTAAGTCGGGGGAATCTGGTGTCAAGAGATATGTGTTAGACCCGCCAAGCTCACGCATTATGGCCTTTGTTCTCATTGGAGTACCTGGAGTACCAAGAGAGGTGGGTTGTATATGGATTTGATGGAGCATATGTACGGTGCAGTCATGGATAGAATGCGTGTTACTTTTACAATATCGCTATCAGTTTGCTGCAGCAATTGGCTCTTATATCTCTCATTGGTGACTTCCACGTGTGATTCTACTTGAGCATTGTCACCTAAGGCGCGCATGCCAACGCAAAGTCCAGATCAAAAAATGCAGGTTAGGTCCCAACAGCTAAATGTTCAGCTCCGTAGCACAGAGGTCAGCACGGACATTAGCATGTAAACGAGCACCATACACAGGTTCAGTGTCCATACAAGTACAAACACTAATGTCCCTAAGCCCAACACGCTGCTGATTCTCGACGGTAACACCTACTCAATGGCAAAGAGTCTTGACGTAGCAAGCAGACTTCAAACAAGCTCCCACTTTAGGGCTTCCACGTAATTCACAGAAGTTCTTGCCAGCCTGCATGACGCAACACATCGTGTTTCCGACAGCCGTTGCCTGTGCCACCACCATGCGACGGCGTCCAGACAATCGTAGCACAAAAGGAAGCACACAAGAGCGTTCCAGAAGATCCGAGAGCATGGGTGATGATGCTGCCTGCCGAGAGATGACAACTGGCGTGTTCCATGTCCAAGTCTGGGATAGATTATTTGTAAGGCTGTTTGTAAAGCTGAGCTCATATAAGCTCTATTTTAAGCAGGATCTGATGCCAACCCGACTGGTTAAGCAGCCTGTTCTGCGGCAAGCAGCCTGCATTGTGAGGCTGTACTAGGTTTGGAATACGTGTAGCGAGATGGGTGGGAAAGGGGGGTCCCTGTCCGCAAAAGTTGCACAAGTATACATGCTCGTCTTGAAGGGATACCCTTGGTAGGTAGGTGACCTTCTGTTGGGCACCAACAATGTTTCATTAAAAGAAGGTTTATGGCCACGGCAATTGACAGGAGCAAGTCGCGCCTCAGCGAGCCCTGGTCGTATCTATCAAAGTGAAAGTTGTGACAGGCTCGCTTGTGAATCGCGCTGAACAACGGTGGATCTGTGCGAAGCTTGTATGCCTCAATCTGTACCTCTGGTATGCACTCAACTCTATTGTCCCTCTACCCAAACTCGAAGTTTGCACTATTTTCGAGTGTTAGCGATGCGATAGCAGAAATAGTCTCCCTATATTATACCTACTAGAGACTTAGTCCATAAGAATCTTTCAGAATCTCAAGGCTTCAAATGGTATGACCATATTGAATATCCAGTCGAATTCAGCCACATCTCAAAACTGCGCATCAATATGATTGCAACGAACTAGATCCTACATACATAATCATGCAGGTTCTTTGCTAATGGCCTCTTTCGAACCCAGTTATAATTAAGCCTGTTATCAGCTGCTCTGCTACATCTATACATTTCTACTTAAGAGCTTCCTACTTGACATTCTTCTACGTCACCTTTGAAACAGAATCAATTTTCTCGGAAAGTGCTTGGCAGATAGATACTCACAACTAAAAATACCATGTATTGGAAGTCTCCAAATTACCGGTCCTGTTGTGGCTATAGACAGCTGTGATGAAGATCCTGTAGGCCTAGATGAGTGTCAACAGCTGGAGAGTTGCCAATTGAAGACCGTAATCAAAAGAGCATGTTAGCTGAGTATCTATTACATTCATTACCTCTGATCGATATATCGTTCGGGGATTCATTATCATGCTGTAAGAGATGATATTTGGTACACAACGCATACATAATGCCATTAGGCTTTTGCAAATTGGTGAATGGTTGAAGGTGACTCAAAATAGTCTTGCAAAATTTATTAGAGTCCAATCTAGACACTATATTCAAGTTTTTTTTACATAGCCAGGAGGAGTTAGGGAGGTTTCTTAAGCACTAAAATTTGAGACATACATTGGCTCAGAAGACACTCTGCTATATTCACATTTCATCACCAACAAGTCCCTTTACTCTGGAAGATATACTATTCCGTCTAGCTTTTCTTCAATTCTCCTCCAGGGGCAATTCTTCTAGATAGCTAGTTGGTACCCATCCAAGCTCAAATTCCAGCTTGACCAGACTCCACCCTGTCGTTTGTCAGCGTTTACTCTCCGAAATAACAAACATGCACACCAGCATTATCATGGTTATTGATAGTGACTAGAACCTCATTGCCCTTTTTGACAGTAACCTCGTTCTCGTTTGCAGCCTCATAATCAAAAATTACACGATGCGTCTCTCTTCGTCGCTGTGGAGGAGAAGGCAGGCGGATGCCGTTTGGAGTTGCGTTTGGTATATTCATTCTCCTTGACATAATCCCGGTGAGTCAGGCAGATCAAGTGAGATGCTCAATGAGATAGTTAGCTCTTCTACCATACGGAGTTATTAGTATTGAGAGAGCGGAGGAGCTTTATGATATGGGGGCTGCTGCCTGACGCCGAAAGAAGGCTTCCGAGCTGACAGACGCGTTTGGTAATCCACGAATCCCGAGACTGCGCTCGTACAAAAGCCCAATAGTCACACAAGGTGGTCATATCGAGGGTAGTTTGTCCAATCTACAAATATTCAAGACAGGCTTTGACGCTCGGAAACGTGAAGCAGAACACTTGAAAGCGGTCAGTTGCACAAAATTCCTCCAATTTCGCTCGATTTACTAGATGACATGATTCATTAATCTAGAAGACGATAGAATTAAGCATCTGTTGTATCAGTGACTGTCACGGGCTTGCCAATTCCTTGGTCCGCCTTGCGCGCAAGCACCTCGGCCACCTGAAACTCATAGCCCTCTTCAACATGTGCGAAAAGGCTCCAATCTGAAAGTTGATGGGACAGATGATTTCAACAAATTCGGCCTCTCAGTCTCTTTAATTATAACCAAGATCGCTTAAGAATCCGATGGTCTAAATCCATGCCCGAATGTCCTCTATGCAAGGAAGCATCTATGTCTCTCAGCTTTCATATTCCATCTTTCCGTCTCCAATAACCTTCCACATCTCTTCAATGATATCCTTCTGCCCACTCGGCGCTCCTCTAATGGCCAGGTACTTCCTCCCATCAACCTCCGGCTTCCAATCTCCTGGATTCCCTCCCGCCATGATTCCCCCAGCCTCAACCAAGATGCACCACCCGGCCGCCACATCCCAAGCCCAGCAGCCCCCTTCCCAAAACACATCTTGTTGACCAGCAGCCACATAAGCCAGATTGAGAGCCGCAGAGCCAATGCAACGTATACTATGCACCATCGAGCCACCATTCTCCTTGCTCGCCGCGAGCTTAGCAAATACCTTTGCTTTGAGCTCAAAATTATTGCCGCTTCTATCGCTACCCCATTCTGCTCCTATCAAGCACGTACTCAGATCTACAAGTTTCTCGGGTTCTTGTCTCAACGGCAAGCGCTCTTTGTTTCCATGTCGTGTCACAAAACTGCCCTGCCCCTTGATGCCTGTAAATAGCTCGTCTAGGAAAGGATTGTATATCACTCCCACTGTGGGTATCCTGTCGACTGTAAACCCAAGGGAGATGCAGAACGCTGGGAAGGTATGTACAAAGTTCGTAGTTCCATCAACAGGGTCGACAATGAACGTGGGTGCATCTGTGAGGTGGGTTGAGCCCGGGACGTAGGTTTCTTCACCGATGAATTGGAAGGTTGGGTGGGCAGACAAGAGCCGCGTGGAGACCATCTTTTCAACGGCGCGATCGGTCTCTGTTACTAGATCGGCGGCTTGACATTGTCAGAAATGGATGAAAGTGGGAGGGAGAAGAATGTACAGTTCTTTTTTGTGCCAGAGGAGAGATGGGAGGGTGTGGCCGAGAGCATCATGCGACCTGCCTCGTGGGCGACGCTGATGAGGAGGTCATGGATCTCTTGGAGCTTGATTTCAACCATTTTGAGACAATGGGACGGGGACTGTTGGAGAGAAGGTCGGAAAGGTCCTTATAAAGAGGGGTGCTTGTGGAGTTATGGTGGGGTTATGGTAGTTGTCGATCCTCGTATCTTATCAACACGTGCATTGTTAATATAATCCTATAGGCAACTGACGGGAGTTAAACTCCTGCAGGAGAACCAGTTGTAGGTCAGTGGTGGTGGAGGACATTGGGGGGAAAGCACGAAGGTGTAGTGTTGCGGGAATGTAAATATACTCCGGGCTTAGCACACTGTTACTCATGACCGAGTCAAAGAACAGGCAACAATTACGCTGCTTCAATCCAGGTCATACCAGATCTTTTCAAAATTCTTGTAATACAATCATGACCTGAGAATCGTCATCCATGCACATGCGCCGTACCCGTAAATCTCAATTGCAGACAACACCAAACCCTCCTACTACATGTTCTCTCTGAACATGGATCTCCGCTCTGTAGGGCTATTGCTGTCGAGACTCTCATTCGTACCACGCTTCTTCGGCGCTGACGTCTCGATTGGCCTTGGGCTGACTCCCCGTAGACTGACATTGCTTGGTTCCGCAGAGTCATCGAAAGGATTCTGCGCAGGCCTCCTGCCCATCTCCTCGTCATACCTCCTATCCAGTCCCGCTTTTGAACCACCAATATAGGGCTCTGGCTCTCGACTTAAACTCCTCCCTCTAGTCTCTCCATATCCTCCGGCGGCAGCTGGCGCGAGATTGGAGTGTTCTCCTCCACTCCCACGTAGCCCTAGCTCCTGCTCCTCATAATAGCCCCCAGGCCCATACGCATCTGCTTCAGTGCCCACGCGCGCATCCCAAGCCTCATCCGGATCCAGCGGACCAAAGCCTCTATTGCTTGCCCGTCCCCTGACATTGCTGCTCAGCGGCTCCTCGTACGCGCCTCCCGCAGACCGATTATTCCTGTTTCCGAGCCCGCGCACCTTGTCATTGAACCAGCCCATGATTCCTCCTGGCGCGGGACTTGGCGCGCCATACGCCGACCGCTCAGAGGAGCGATTGAAAGGGTTGTAGGATGCGAGTGTGGGTGTGGGTAATCCAAGCCGACGGGCGCGCAGGTGAGTGTAGATCACCCAGCCGATGGCGCCGCCGACGACTATGAAGGCGACGATGATGAAGAAGGCGCCAAGGCCACTGACGGCCATCGTGGCAGGAGTGCAAAGTGATGCTCTTTGTGTTGTTTGGGCGATGTGTTCGCCAGTGCTGGCGGGATGTAGGAAGAAAAGCTGGCTGATCTGATGAATGCTCTTAGTAACGAAATTCTTGGCTTGGCTTCGTATCGATGGGAGGCGGAGATTACAAGTAAGCTTTTTGCCGAACGTCAGAACTTAGGTAAGTGGGCTCCAAGGGTGCACCACCACCAAACACCACTTCTGATGCAAACTGTGCTTGAGGATGCGCTACAGTCACCACCACTTCAGCTTCGAGCTTGCACTTAACTACTATGTCTGGTTATGCAGCTTGATATGCTTTTCCTGCCTGCCTGATTTATGTGAGATAAGGAAAGGGATGTGCTATAATCCTGCCCATTTTGTTGATTTGAGAGTCTCGCGTGGAAAGGGGCCACAAGGTGGCCACTTAATCCCAGGCTTTAAATGCTCCCGTAGCGTACTCTCGTTTGTGATCCAGATCTTCCTCGTCAAGATGCTGAGGTTTCAATTTGGGAGTCTCACAGAGGAACTGGGGCCTTGATTGTAGTGCAGATTGTGTTGGTTATGATGCAATGTGTTCTGGTATACACAGTCCTGATAATGGCCTATCTATGCTATATCCACCTGATGTTCTTCATCGTCGGAGTTGTATCACTAAACGTCAATGTAACAGGGCTCACTGCAGTATCATCCCCAGCTCTGTTGTGGTAGTCCCCGCTGATAAACCGCATCTCACTATCCCTTAGCTCAGGCCGACTAGGCCGTCGCGGACTCTGCATCTCAAAGATATCTGAGCATCCAACTATCGTCTGGCTCGGCCTTCTCGGATACCCACGGGTTTCTGACATTGAGCCCTCACTTTGTCTTCTGTTCAACGGCCGTACCTCCTCGTCTGGTGATATGAGGGAAATTTTTGGGACCGAGGCTGATGTTGGAGCTGGCCCTGGAGCTGGGGATCGGAGATCGACTTGACTGTATGAGGCGCCGGAGTCGGTTTGAGAGGGCCGAGGAGGGCCCTTGTATACTTCTTCAAGATCACTATAATGGCGCCGTTTGTAGAAGATGAACCAGGCGATGAAAACAAGGAAGAGAAAACCGACTGCCGCGCCAACAGACGCGCCTATTTCAACAGCGTCACTGTTGGCGAAGGAGGAAGAGCTGGCTGTGGATGACGAATTTGGTGCACTGATGGTTGCTGTCGCTGAAGGGAGAACAACCGTGGCCAGTATTGACGTTGGGAATGAGACGGTGGCGACTGGCGATGGTGATCCTGGCAGGCATTAATATGATCGCGGCCTTGTTCTGGATTGAACCTACCTGGAAAAGTGATGATGTTGGCGCCTGTGGTGCAATTCGCCTCGGACACGTTAGAATCATTGCAATAATAACTATCGGTCTTGCTATCCGGACACTTGAGCACCTCCTGCCCGCCTGTCCTCTGATCCATGAATGGAGCACTGGAGTTCACGCAGAAGTTTGGACATTGCGGTGAGTTCCATGACTGATCTGTACAGGAACCTCTCGAGTAGAATCCAGGATCACTGGCGCTTAGAGCAGGATTCTGACAAAGGCCATTGCTGAGGCAGACCAAGCCTTGACCACAACATACGGAATCACCAGAGCTATTACAAGGGATATCGGTCAATACGAGGTCGCCACTTGGATAGTAACAGCTTGAAGCATGAGTAGTCTTGAGATAGATGAGAAGAAGTAAGGCAGATGGCAGCATTACTAAAGGGCGCGTCTGGAGAAAAGGACTGCAGATTGAGGAGAAGATAGTTTGGTAGAGGATATGGGTATAGCATGATTAGAAGAAAGAATGAATAGGAGTGGACGCAGTGCGAATGCAGATGCAGATGCAAATGCAACGCAATGCACGATAAGTCCTTGCAAGCAGGTGCTGTGATACGGAGGACCCCTGATGGATGCCTCGTGGTGAGATCGCTTAACACTGCGGGACGGGGAGGTGGGATATGCGGGTGAAGTTATTCATAGAATTGGTTGCAGCGGCATTTGGGATCTCGTAAATGCGCGACATTGGATCAGGAAGATTGAGCACCCCGATCCGATTCCTTGGCCGCTACAAAGAAATATATTGATACGAGGCACTTGCGCGGGATTTCGTGAAGGAGAGGAATGATTCCAGGCCACAGCCTCGCTGAAGGAATGAAGTCTTCGATCTCTCATGCACTCTCTCTGTCGGCGGCCAATCAAACGTAGGCTACTACTGGTGGTAGGACGGTCGGGGTAGATTACTTAACGCGCCTCGGAGTCAACGTTGCTGCAAGACAACTTTTCGTGGGGGAGGAATGCGAGATTGTTTACCGATGGATTGAATTGCGTATGCTGGAATACGCCTCAGCAGTACAAGCCTTTAGTTTTCTGGAGGGTTATGAGGTTTTAGAGGTGGGTGCCGTGATGATCAGAGCTGAATATCTCACCATCGCGTGCCGAAGTCTAGATAGCCGAGCAGTGTTAAAGATATCTCCCGACCTTAATTGAGAGTCAATATCCTGGTAATACCATAGATAATGGCCAGCTGTGAAGGTGGGGAGATTTTCAGGCCGGCCTGGAACTCCTGACAAGTACGAAGGATCCGAAGTCGCGAGGGAATCATCCACGCGAGACCAGAACGATTGGCTGATAGGTGTCTGAGAAAACAGTCTGCCTTCGTTCCCGAATACCTTACTAATCCTTGGGGTGAGAATGAAGCATTCTGACACTCATCCAGGCGGATTGAGATGTAACGCATTGTATGAGGCTTGTACCGTCCTCGTATCTGCTAACCTGGAAGGAAAATCCTTTTTCTGATTGGCGGCCGACATCAGACTCTCTCTTGCAAGAGAAAGCAGCAGACACAACGATGTGCCTCGCTTTACAACGCTCCTTGAACAGTCATAATATGGTCATGGCGGGCCAGATTGGTAACTGACATAGACGCGTACTCTCAGCATATCTGTGATTATGAATATCGACCCCAGTTACTGAAGCGTTCCGAAGGGAAGCCAAATGAGGTGACGTTGAACAGAATCATGCCTGCAGGAAGTAGGATCTGGTGAGACCGCCAAGAGCTCCATATGACTTGAGCTTTGGAATGGGCTGGATGATAAAAACACGTTACAGGATCAGCTGACCATGATCTCCAGTTGTCTTTATATGTACGGGATTGCTTTCCCCATTCCGGCCGAAGTCGCTCGTGCCATGGTATAGTAACGTCTTGTACTTTGTTGTGGGGTAAGACAGGGAGACGAACTGGGCATCTTGCATTCTGAGATGGCCAGATGGGGAAGGCATCACGCTAGGAATGGACAGGCAAGACTCTGTCCGACAGCGATCTAAGGATTCATGTGGATGTGAAAGAAAAGTGGCGCAAGCACAAGTCGTGTGACATTCAGTAAAGTGTCAGGGGCAGGACAGAGAGAGATGGAGAGCACAAGGGAATGAAACATTGGCATGTTGGTAGGTGACACATACATACACACATAGACTGTACTGCAGAGATGCAAGACAGCAGTCAGAGTCCTTGATCAGACTACCATCCAATTCCGTCCTCCAGGAAGTCTGTTCATGGAGCCAGTCCGTCTCTGCGCAGTTCATCACTCCACCACACCTTCTCACCTGATTCCGCGCGCGTGACGGCGGAAGTGAACGGCCATTCCATCTCGTAATCTTTCGATCAGATAACACGGATCTGCTCCACTCTGCACGCGGGTCCCGATAGCGTGGGGTGGGTATCGCCGTCACATTGAGGCGGCCGCCGATCTTAGAGTTTGCACCAAGATCACAAGCTTTTTGCAGGTCGGGAGGACATCAGACACCGACATCGACATCGACATCGACATCGCAGACGGCACAACCTCCTCACTCGCAGACTCCCTCGAGACAATTCTCCGCCCGTCGACTCTGCTTCCCGCTCCTCCGCTGTGTCTCTCCCGCCTCCGCTCTTCCTCCCAGAGTCCCGCCCCCCGTCTGCACCGCTGCTAGTCGCAGACTCGTGCGGCTGTGCTCATCCTTGTTCCCCCCGTCGAACAACGCACCGCCAAAGCTGGGAACATGGCACAAGTCGTGCATTAGCATTGGTGGATGCGCCGTATGACATCCCACGCCCAATCCGCTTCTGGTGCTGCTACTGGGCGTGTCTCCGCGAGCTCTGATGCCCACCGCCATATTGAATCTACTGATCCATCTACTGATCCAGCAGCTGCACAAGACATTGCTCTGTCCGTCCTCCCATCCTCCTCGTCGCCAGCACGGCCACGGCATGACTCTCGAGGTCACGATCACGATCACGACGACTCCGACCTCGACCCCAAAGACGACCCTGCTCCCCCTCGAAGACTTCGTCGCCACTCGGATACCGACGACGATGAGGCTGCAGGGAAAACCACATCTTTCCTAAAGCCACTCCGCCAGCTTGCCGGACTCATGTCCAAAGCACCGCTCCTTCTGCGGTCCGCACCGGGCTTTGGAACTGGATCGTACGGTGCTGCACCCATCAGCACGTCGTTGGACAACAGCGAGGAAGACGATGCCGACGACGACGTTCGGAAGCGGGATAAGCGGAGGACAGCAGAGTCCAGATTGAGGACTGCGATGAGTGCAACCACACTACGGAGCTCACGATCCGGTGCCTCACGTTCAACTCGACGGCGGAGGAGCCACTCCACGAGCAGCAATGACCCACAAGAAATAATGGAGGACATTGGGCTGGAAGGCCGTTATAGCACTGGCGGCGTCCCTATTCCCAATGCTGCAAGCCCGCTCGACCCCAAGGACGATTCCGAGACTCCTCTCGACGAATCTGATCAGGCAGCAGACGACGAGTATTCTCTCAATGAAGAAGATCCTCCAGACAACTCGCCGTACCCTCAAGTCCGAGCGTCGGTTTCCGCAGTAGATAACACAAGCCTCTCCATCAACACCCCGCGGATGTGGCTCCTGTCATTGTTGTTTGCCATTCTCGGATCTTCCACAAATCTTTTCTTTTCCCTTCGATATCCTAGCGTTTCAATTACACCGGTCATAGCTCTTTTACTAGTACACCCTTTGGGCCTCCTTTGGGACCAGCTACTCAAGCGGCGAGATGATCCCCAAGATGTATTTATAGATGGAATGCGAAGCAAGATAGCTTCCAATAACATAGACGCGAACCACGAACCTCATGAGAGACGACCGTTGGCCAGGCATGCCAGCAAAACACGACGATTACGACTATGGCTCTCGCAAGGAAGGTGGAATGAGAAGGAGCACAGCTGTGTTTATATCAGTAGCAATGTATCTTTTGGCTTCGCATTTGCTACTGATGTGATTGTGGAGCAGACACACTTCTACAACCAGAAAGCCAGCATTACCTATCAGCTGCTCCTGATCCTCTCGACCCAGATCCTGGGATACACATTCGCTGGTCTGACTCGACGGTTCCTGGTCAGACCTGGAGGCATGATATGGCCTGGCACATTGATGTCGGCCGCCATGTTTACCACTCTACACAAGGAGGAGAATACAGTTGCCAATGGGTGGCGGATCAGCCGGTGGCGATTCTTCTTCACCGTCTGGGTCTGCGCTTTTCTCTTCTACTTCCTGCCGGGGCTCCTATTTCCAGCCTTGAGTTATTTCAGTGTCATCACATGGTTCTTCCCAAAGAATGTGATTGTCGCAAACCTCTTTGGGGTGGCTTCTGGTCTCGGCCTCTTCCCCGTAACTTTTGATTGGGCTCAGATTGCCTACATCGGGTCGCCCCTCCTCACGCCTTTCTGGGCCGCAATGAATGTCGTTGGAGGCCTAGTCATCGTCATGTGGATCATTGCACCTATCGCATATTATAAGAATCTTTTCTTCTCGTCATACATGCCAATCTTGTCTTCAGCAGTCTTCGATAACACCGGCAATATATACGACGTCAGCAAGATCCTGACCAAGGACTTCTTGTTTGACAAGGACGCATATCACAACTACAGTCGAGTCTACCTACCCATCACATATGTCTTGAGCTATGGGCTTCAATTTGCGGCCCTCGCATCTTTGCTATCTCATACAGCATGTTGGCACGGTTCAGACATCTGGAGGCAATGGAAGGCTTCATTGAAGGAGGTGGAAGGGGAGTCGAAGGGCGCTTATAAAGTGGTACCATCTAACGGGGAGACTAACAGATCTAATGGCGACGGGACACGACCATTGTCAAGATCCGATTCGAATATAGACAACATCATTAGCCAGGAGGATGTTCACAATCGATTGATGAAGAGGTATAAGGATGCGCCGATCAGTTGGTACCTCTTGACCTTTGTCAGTATGACAGCAGTGGGAATATTTGTGGTCGAGTAGTGAGTGAACCCATGCATCCGCAGAACGTTTCTAATCTCGAAAGTTATCCTGTTCATCTCCCTTGGTATGGACTTCTCCTAGCCTTGGGCATCTGCTCGATCCTCTTCATTCCAATCGGCATTGTCATGGCTATCACGAATCAACACAGCAGCATCTACCTCATTTGTCAACTCGTCTGTGGCGCTGTCTTCCCAGGTCGACCCGTCGCAAACATGGTCTTTGTGACTTATGGCTATATCTCCTCGGCCCAAGGCATCAAGTTCTCGGCAGATCTCAAGCTTGGTCACTACATGAAAATACCTCCACGTATTCTCTTCTCTGTTCAAATGGTCGCCACAGTCGTTTCCTCTCTTACCCAGATAGCTATTTTGAATTGGATGTTCGCCAACGTCCCAAATATTTGCACACCAGAGGCTATCAATGGCTTCGTATGTCCTCTTGCACGAGTTCATTTCAATGGTAGTATCCTGTGGGGAGTAGTTGGACCTAAGGAATTTTTTGGCCCAAATGCCACTTACCATGCACTTGTATGGTGTTTCCCTCTCGGCGCCATCGCACCTATCATCCTCTGGCTCTACGCCCGCAACCGTAAGAAGCATATTGTCCGCAAAATCAATCTCCCCGTCCTTTTCGGCAGTCTAAGCTGGATCCCTCCCGCGACAGGCCTCAATTTCTCAGTCTGGGCCGTCGTCTGCTACATTTTCAATTATGTCATCAAGAACCGTGCGTCAAAGTGGTGGGCCAAGTACACAATGACGCTCAGCGCTGCACTAGATTCCGGTTTGGCGTTTGGTCTGGTCGTCGTCTTCTTCGGCTTTGTGTATCCAGGGTGGATGGATAACTTCAAGTGGTGGGGTACCGAGATATATAAGCAGGGCTGTGACTGGACCGCTTGTTCATATAAGACTGTGCCTGAGGGAGGTCACTTTGGGCCGGATAATTGGTAGATTTCTAGAGGCACATAGGCGAGAGGGACGGGTACAAGACCCTCTACGGGAGTTTGCAGGAGTTGGGGTTCTGATAAAAAAGAAATTTCACAACCATATCCACGAGCTCCCGCCCTCGGCTGATTGATCAGTAAATTTCCCAATCTTGTGGTAAGCCTGTGACTAACTAGAGCCATGTACTCAATGATATTTCAAGACTTGGTACTCTATCATTCCCAGCAGCAGCTTATTCCTCTCAAATTGTTCGCACGCTACTATAACTCAGTCTCCCTCTCCTAGTCGCGCCATTCTTATGTTCCGGATAGCTATGCCTGTCCCAACTCCTTGTATGAGTCGTGCTGTTATGGCTACCCTCTTCACTTTTGGCGCTGTCTGAATCCTGAATTGTGTCTGAAGCTGGTGTAACGCTCTCACTCTATTCATCTCTTATTCGCTTCTTGTTCCATCTTAACCAACGCCTTGCATCTTTCAAGTATGAATCCTCTTGCCCATTCTGCTGCCTCCATTCGTCGAAGCGGTACCATGCGCGCCAGATAGCTAGGATGAGGGCTGTAGAAGGCACAGCTATTATCCAGTACACCCAGAAACGCGACTTGACCACTGCAGATGGAGCGGGAGCGGACCAATCGAAAATGGGAATTGCGAATAGTGTCTAGCAGTTGCTTAGCTGATATTTGGTGCAGGGTTGAGCGGGACAGTTAGACTTACTGCGAGGAAGGTGCCCGGTAAGAAGACCATTGTCAAGACAGCGATGGCTTTCATGGCAGAGGAATCGCGTTTACTGTCTCGTGCAATGTCCCTACTTTGTTCTGAGATGCGGGCGTTCAGTTGATTGCCAACGGTTGCGTTGAGGACGTCGATCTGATTGACTTTAGTACCTGTCTGGATGAGGTAGGTTTTTTGGGCTTCTACAGTCTGCCTATGACTCTGAATCCTCGCCTCTAGGCTCCTGAAGTGGGAACTTGCGAAGTTTAGACGATCTATCAGGTATTCCAGGCGATTACACATAAGAGTTCGAGATTCATCAAACCGTTTTCCACACTGAGCATCATGACTCTTGCTCTCAAGTTCTCTAGTCCAGCAGAGCAATTTTACTCCTATAGACAGTATTTGTTGCTGAAATAACTGCAGACGATTGTTGCCAGACTGCAGATTTGCTATTCTTTCGTTTTCAAATTCAATGTCAAGATTAGTCTGCTTTAGATGATGCCATCTAGGTCCACTCCGACCTGCTCTAACTGTTGCTTCATGTATGCCACTATCAATCGACGACGCATCCTTTTCGATATAATCATGTAAAAGCTCGAAAATTATAACGAGAATTAGCATTGGATGGGACATGAGCGGTTGTATCTCTTTGGCTTGCAGTCTTTCGAGTAAATAGGTGGATTGCCAGGCAGTCATTCCAGTGAGAAGGTATGTAGCAGTATCATACCGAGGTCTCAAAGATGCCCATACTTTTATTGTAGGGTCGGCGTCTAGTGAAGACCTAGTCTCGAGATATATTGCTACTAATCTTAGAAAATCTGATCAAGGCATAATTGAAATAGCCTACAAGTCGCTTCATTTTTACAATACCTGGTGAAATTGAGAGGATGTTCAAAGCAGCTCAAGTTCATGAAAGTTTCGTCGATCATCTGATGAAAGATAGATGCGCTAAAGGGCAAAGTGATTTGACTATGGGTCCACCATCGGTCATTCGTTATATCATCCGGCCTTGGTGGAGTCAAACTGATACACCGATGTGCATAAGCCGATCTGAATTTTGTTTAATTACAACGGTCGTGCGTTCATACGTACATCAGACGCAATTCAGTGACATTGGGCGGAGCTGGACTTTTCAGCCACGAAAGCACTGTGGAATCCGTGAGTTCACCCTTGGTAACCTGGACATCATGGTCCTAGATTCAGGCTTAGCTGCATCAAACCAACGGCCGAGATACCTAAGCTTACATTATTGACTTGAAACTTCATATAAGTAAAAGGCTTTGGTTCATAGAAGAACCTAGATTGTCCTCCAATTGCAGCCTGTTTGCGGTCGAATTCTTGTGCCCGTCGAAAAAAGCATTGTGGATCCATCTTTTGCTGCAGAGCGATAAGAGTGAAACACTCAGGATTAAAAAATTAGAAAAATAAATTCTCTCAAGGAAATGAGGCTGTGCCGATGGGCTCTTCATCGGGCTGTGTACGCGCTGATGTTGTGTTACCACACTGAGGTTCTCAAGACGGGGATCACAATCCAACTTCCAATGGTTGCAGGACAAAGGGTAATCCACAGTGGTCCAAAAATGGCGGTTATTTTCAAGGGTACTGAACAGACAGGAAGATCTACATACATCAGTAGGTTGGCACATATCTGCATCACACCTCCAGACATCTTCGAATCAGCCTCACTGAGTAAGCAAGGCAGGCAGGTGTGGCTCCAGTGTTGGGAGCCCGTTTAGCGAGCCTATGAGCTAGATCAGGCTGTCGCTATAGGGTGTGGCAGCCTACTACATGCTCGGCCACGTAGTGCGGCTCCCTGGTCCATCGCGAGCATGCTTCGACGCCTAGCTAGATACTTGTCAGATTTCATTTCGTACTGTATCTATCAGCCTTCACGACTCACATGATTATCATTTCTATCCATACCCAGGTTTAGCATCGAGTTCTGAGACTCGCATACTGCCATAAAAAGTCTACGCTATGGCTGGAGACCTGGCCTAGTGACCGGCTCTTACCGAGAATCTCACAGGGTCACCGAGGTGGCGTAGCAGTGTGTCCCCTCATTTGTCAATGGCTTCTACGATAGTGGAGGTACCTAAATCCCCGTACCAGTAGAAAAGTTATGTGCGCTCCCTTATGTCTCCTATCCGCTTTGAAACCTGGTTGAGACTAGCCCGGCGCTGCAAGTATAGAGGAGACGAGTGTCTGCCATGTCGTCCTAAACAATTTTTATACATTTTAGAGTTGCGGAATGGTCTATCAACTATGAGTTCTCAAGATATGCCATAAATATTGTAAGGAGTGTCTGATTTGCTGCTCAACTGGGTATTGTACAAATGCGACTATCCAGCGTTGAAATATTAATGGCTTTTGATATCCCCATGTTGTAAAAGAAATTTCTCCTGGGCGTAGAAATTGATCCAGACCATGTTCCTTCTCCCTACTCATCATTTCATCAAATCTCATGACCTTTCATCAGAAGTCTTTATCGGAATTGCTCTCATAGAACGTCCCCCGTGCACTAGGCAAACGCGGCCTCTTTATCTCCTTCAAAAAGTCTTCGCTACTTTGCTCCTTGAGAGTTGGGGAGCCCAGTTCTGTGTCTATGAATGTTCTGGTTCCCGAAATGTTACTCGTAACAGTCTGACTTTCCAGCTCATCAAAGTGATGCCCACTCTTGTGAGGCCTTGAAAATAGCGAAGGCGTCCATCTCTGATCTCTGGTGCTCGAGCTCTTGCTGCTCTGGGCTGTGCCAAATACGCCTGGGAGCACGCGCGAAAAGAGAGGGCGGAGAGTTGAGATTGACGCGCAGATTATACCAACATTCAGTTCGACAGCAGACCAGTTCGATGTGCCCAGGTTATTGTAGATGGGATCGTCGGAATGCGAGAGGATATAAAGAGAGTGGAGGCGGAATATTGATGCAATACAAGCACTGATCTTGTGTTAGCAAATGGAGAATTTGAGGGCGGTAGAGAACAGACGCTCCACCCAGTGCCAAAATCCCTATCAGAATGGCCTTCTGTCTCATGGGCATCATTAGATCTTTGAGGATGAATGCCGGCAGGATCAGCAGCGAGAAGTCG
This sequence comes from Proliferodiscus dingleyae, assembly GCA_003988795.1. Taxonomy (NCBI): domain Eukaryota; kingdom Fungi; phylum Ascomycota; class Leotiomycetes; order Helotiales; family Lachnaceae; genus Proliferodiscus; species Proliferodiscus dingleyae. The sequence goes on from QYAK01000045.1 coordinate 68,443, forward strand.
GTAGCAATATTTATGCCAGCATTGGCAAAGTACAACGCCCATTTATTGACGCACTTGCCTCCTGGTATAGTAATGTCCCAAAAGTAAGCAATGGGGGTGCATGTGAAAGTACCACTGAAGAAAGTCTCGACTCCATAAGCGACGACGATGAACATGACAGTGTAGATCACGCGGCGCATAGCTTTGGGAACGCAGATGCGTAGGTACTGAAGCAGGATAGATAGTTTGGTGAAGAGGAGCCCCCAATTGTAAATGATTATGCATGCATATAAAGACTAGACCGGTCAGTGAGCTTTCTTGCGCAGGAGAAACAGAAATACCTTGGCATAACCAACAAGTTGGGCTGGTGTAAGAGACGCTATATGACGACCGAGCCCAAAGCGTATTTCTACAAAGTGATAAGTGTGTGACTTTTGCGTTGGATCATCTTGCTCACCATAGCATGTTGCGACAGTTACACCTATCGACAGGATCTAGATCAGTTAGTGATGAGTCGTCTGTGTGAGAAGTGTTCCTTGCCATGGCCGCCACGATTGAATAGTCTTCAAGTGAAGCATTGCGAATGATGACAATCCGAGTGTATAGCCGCAAGAGAACTGTGACTGCTGCTAATGCTGGAAATACGATGATAATTTTAAGTGTCTGAGGCGCTTTAGTCTGCGCCAGGTATGCTGCTGATAATTGCTGATCCATGGTTCTTAGTGCTCCCCAAAGTTGCAGAACCTCATCAGGTTGTTTGTCCAAGGCACTGATATAGATTTCGAGACGGCACCGTATTCACTCAACAACAATGTGCAACGAATGCCAAGAGTCCGAGCACCCGCGCGTGTTCATCAGATTGTCATTCTCGCAGGAATTCTTTGTGTGCTCAGAGACGTTTGGACAGGCGCACCGATTCTTTTGATTGTATCCAGCTCACCGTCTTCAGGGGGGTATCTGTGGCGATAGAAGCGAGTAACATTCCCGTCTCCAGTCCGGAATACCAATAGACTTCTGTCTTCTTAAGGGCCGCTGCAGTTTTGACACTTTGGCCACCGACTGATCAAGGAACAAATGCAGACACACAGACTGACATCTAGGTCTTACTCCGAGAAATGACTTTTCCAGGACCCTGAGAAAGGGATGGCCTTCCCCATATCTCCCCTGCTCCGGGGTCGCGGATCCTTGAAGGCCAACCTCTACCTTGCGCCATGTATGTGAGGCGCAGGTCCGGGGGAGGAGAGAGCGAAGAAAATGGCAAAGACACCGAACGCTCGGCCCTGGCCGTGTGATCTGATGCATGGCGCAGGTCAGTAGTGTCCTTGACATACTGGCAGTTCAACCACCCGCCTTATAGATGGGTACAAATATGAATTGTCCATTCATTGGACCAGAGCATTATGACGATATACTAAAGAGTACATATTAGAGATGATCGATTATTTGGAGATACATTAATTGGGCCAGGCTTCAAATCATGTGTATGAATTGCCTGGCGCTCAAATTGTACCCATTCCACCAAGGTTTGTAGAGTGAAAGTTCCAAGTAAGTACAGCACATCCACCTACGTAGACTGTCTCAGAAAGGAATCGGTTCAAAATATCATGAGTTTTATGTTTTCTTTGGATCCTGCAAGCAACCTTCTACATTTCAGTAGGACTTGAGTCTGAATGCGAATGCGGGTAAAGAGATAAGATCTTGATATCAATGTAGTGGATTACAATGAGCCTATTTCCAACACTTGAAGCAAGAGTACGACATGCGGGGTTGTCGTCGTAGGTGGCGTTGAAGGGGCCCGCCGGTGCCAGTCTGTGCACAACTCCGCCAAACCAGTCGGATTCTCCCTTTGGTCTTGCGGAACATTCAGTTCCACCGACACATCTCGTCCAGCCTGCTTGCCAGATCCTGCGGTGCTGCGCAAGAGAAACTACGCGGCGGAGACGACCAAGTTAATCTAAGATGTTGCTCTCGAGCATTCATGAGGTTTAATTGCCTTTCTAGATTTTGGGGCCAAACTTTAGGGTTGACTACAGATCATCTCATAGTTCAGAGGGGACAGAATTCTGGAACAACGCGTGGGGTCAATGAGTCTTCCCCATCCGAGCGCTGCCGGCTAAAGGCCACGGATAAATACGACTTATTGGTGTTTCGGTCGGTTGATCTGACGGGTTAAGTCCACCATGTCAATGAGACAGAGAGCTGGTCCAGGAAATCGGAGGCGAGGAACCGCACTCACGTTTCCTTTCGAAGCCACATTCCGATTATCTACCAGTACTTTCGGTCTGGTGGCTCGTCTCGTTCACGATCCTGATAATACATGATCCTTCCGATGGAAGAATGAAGCGCCCCAAATAGCAACATGGCACGACTTTAAACTAAACACATTCCTTAAATGCGATTGAAGAACAGACCTGCATACATGCAGATTTTCGTGGCTTGAAAGATATGCTTGGCTATTGCAACTTTAGTCTACTGTAGGTCTTGATCTAATGGGACGGGCCGTGTACAACGGTGGTAGCAAGGTATCGCTCTTCAGGGGTAGATGGATGATTCATCCTGATGCCACTCTGCCCTAGGCTTTCTTGTTTTCAGCTCCACACTTTCACTATTTGGTTGTTTAGTAAATTCCCTACAATCTCGCGCTATCAGGCGATGTTAGTAGGACAGCTCCTCTCCAAATCCGTACAATGCAAAAGTCTTTGATCAAACGATTGTTATATTCTTCTCCATCGCACAGCACTCTTTTCAATCATCAGAAGTCCTAAATAGGGTTTGGCAGTGGTTTTGCTACAAAGATGGTTACTGCAATGCTATTGGAGATATGGGTGTGTGTCTTGATTATGTAGTTATTGTTGCTGTCTATGCGCTGGAATTCTACGTTGTGAAAAGTGATTGTATTTTGATCAGATATCTAGCCACTCTCAATACCTTGGGATAGCAAGATCTGCTTGCAGTTGGGAGACTTGATGCATCGGACCTGGAATTCAAAACTATGCATCGCTGACTTACGAGAGCAATTCTGGCCTTGTCATATAACTTTGCTAGCTAAATGACAGCTTTTTATTGCATCCTTTTTTGAATTTATCTCGTCATTCTGAAAATTCCGTGGAGCATGAAGCGGTGATTGGGGCAGTCTTCGGTGTTTTCGTGGCTTAGGCGGGGATAACCCACCCAATCTGGGCTCTGGGCTCTAGCACTCCTACGGCTAGCGTTGCGCAGAAATCCCATACGGTAGTAGATCCCTTTCGGCTTCAACCCTAATCATAGTTAGCACTAGATTTATAATCAGTGCAGTTCAAGTATTTGGACGTGAATCGCCTCAAGATCCATCCTCACCTAGTTAGCTTTGCGCGGCAAACCTTTTCGGACGGGTTCTAGCAGCTAGCCACGACATTCATCCTTCGACGTGTTGCAAGAAAATCTGAGGGCCGTCCGATATGTCCGGCCTACTAATAGTTTTAAAATCTATAAAGCTCTTGGATAATGACTTTAGTAGGCTGCAATTCATCGTCACTTTCATAAGCTGATCTAACGCAAGGCGAGATCTCTGAACAAATATACATCAACTTGAATTTTTCCCATCCTTGAGTTGTAGATATTCCACAATGTCGACTCAAAGCGCTATCGCTCTCACTGAAATTGGCAAACCACTTACGAAAATCAACTTGCCAATCCCGGATAGCTCTGAACTCAAAGACACCGAAGTTCTCGTCAAAATTACTGCTGCAGGATGTAGGTCCAACTGCTTCCACATCTCACACATTCATCTGACACTCGCACAGTGGCACCGCTTGATCAAAAGCTTCGCGACAAGAATATATTCAACATTGGCTCACGCCTTCCCGCCGTCATCTCGGGCGATATCGTGGGAACTATCATCAAGACTGGGCCCAACGCACGCTTTCCCATCGGCACCCATATCTTCTCTCAGGCAGTATTCAGTAACCCCACAGGTGGTGGCCTCCAGGAATATACCGTCCTCAACACCACTTACGCAGCTGAAGTACCGAAAGGTATCCCAGATATCGAAGCTGCTCTATACCCAGTCAATGCTATGACGACCGCTCTGAGCTTGTTCTCGGCAGCCGGTTGTAATATTCCCTTCCCTAGGACACCCGAAGCAGCGACGTTTGATTACGGATCTCAGAAATTGGTCATTATTGGAGGCGGAACAAACCTCGGGAAGCTAGGCATACAACTCGCAAAGTGGGCAGGCATTGGCACCATCATCACGACTGCATCGCTCTCTGGAGCAGATCTGCTGAAGAGGTTTGGTGCTACGCATGTCATTGCGCGCCAAGACTCAAACGTTGAGGAGCAAGTACGTGCTATTGTGGGTGACAACCTACTCTACGTTTACGATACTATTTCTGAGGATGATCTCAGCCTGGGAGCATCTCTGCTGTCCGCTTCTAAGAAGGGTTGGCTCGCACATGTCCTGACGGGGGAAATAAGTGAGGCCGTACTTGCCAAGAAAACTGCAGGTATTGAGCACAAGCGTATCGTGGGGTTCTCCCATGCTATCCCGGAGTTTGGGCTGTTGTTCTGGAAAACGTTGCCTGGTTTGATGGAGACGGGGGTCATAAAGCCATTAAAGTATAACGTCATCGAGGGATTGGATGCTGCGAAAGTGAACCACGTATTGGATGAATACGCAGCAGGACGAGGCGGTGATCGGTATCATGTGCGCATTTCGTAGAGTAGTCGCTAGCAATCTACAAGATGGATCATTTCTTCAACTCAGCTACTGTTGGTACACCCAATTAGGCTTAGCGTAGATAGGCTAACAAAAGCTCAACACCACACTGTATATACTCTACAACAGAATCAATATTATACAAAGAGTATTGAAGCTGTTCGCTACTGGATACAATGGTGTATTCAACCGTAGTGAACCCACAGCTACTTCAAGGCATGGAAAGCTAGGCAATCCAATCAATGATTATTTGTTCTTGAATTTTGTGAAGAGCATGCCTGTCCAGATCAGTGCATAACCGTTGGCAATAGATTTGTTTGGAAAAGTTGCAGAAGACTTTTATCACAGTTAGCACAGTAATATGTAGGATAGATTTAATTACCTTGGACAGCACTGTAGCTTGCCCAATCCCCATATGGCTCCCAATCCATACCAAGTATTCTTTCAGATGAGCTCGTGATTGCTGTGGTATAGAGGGCAGCTTAGACACACAGAATAGAGGATGTATGAGAAATAGACCACCGATAGATTTTCCTGGGATTGGGGTCACCTCAAACCCATTTTGGGCGTGCTCAATGACATCGGTGAGATTGTGGAAGAGTTGAAAGGGCAGAGCTGCCGCCATGTCATTGACCAGATCCTCTAACTGGATTCTCTCATCGCGGCAGGCATTCTTGTCTTCCAGTCTGTTGGCACATTCAATTATGCAGTCGAGGATTATTAGACGAGTCTTCCGGTAAGAGTCCCAGGCTCCAGCGACATACACTACTTGATCAGTAAAAGCTCTGGTAATCAAGACTTACTTACAGTCTAGATATACATCAACACGATTTGGTAGCCAGCTAATACCGTGTACCGATTTCGCACATTGAGGTTGTAGATATGCAAGAGGTCTTGGTTTCCATTCTTCAAGCTGACGGGTTGGCCATTGTGAGTATTCTGCGTTGATCAACCTCGCATTCTTTTGAATCTGCCTAATTTCATCCACTAGTGTGACCGGATTTGATAGAATGGCCCATGCCGGTCGCAATAGCCGCCAGGCTTTTACGAGCAGGGTATCAAGGCTTCGGACGGACTCGTTCAAGATCGGAGGGGAGAAGATGCTACCAGACTGGTACTATGATAAGACTTCGTTGACAGGATGGGAGATGGCTAACACACCTTGAGCAATCCGCTCGAGGAAAGATGCTGAGCGATTTCTGATCGATGAACCGGGTTCAGTAATTCGACCGGGTTATTTTCCGTGCATAAAATTGCGTACACCCCACACGAATGGGAACCGTGATCGGATGGATGGATATCGGTAGCTGTGATCATCTGCTGGAAGTGTTAGTAGATCCGTAGAAAGGATCACGAATGATTAGAAGGGTTCAATACCTCATAGAAGCCCAAGAGCAGTGCCATTATTAGCCATTCAGCTGCATCTGCTACTGTATTGTTGGAGATCATTTCTTGAAGTATTCGCAGCATTGGAGGATACAAAGTTCTAGCTTTGTACACTAGAGTGGACCTGCCCAATTTCGTTCCGAGACTTGTCAACGCCACAACTCTGGTAGCCTGCACAAGTGCTGAAGATGGCTCGCTGTTCTCCAGAAGAGTTTTGAGACCATCAAGGTAGCCATGAGAGAGACGAGCATCATTCGGAACTAGACAATAGTCTTCTAGAAATGCCTCTATAGCAACATCTTCAATGTCAGAGTCTGAAAGATTGTGAAGCGATCCCATACGTGGTGGCGCAAAGGATTGTTTCGGTCTGTCGAGGTATGTTGATGGAGGCTCCAAAGGTAGACTATAGTTGACAGCATGGTACTGGCGGAAGTTCAAATCCTTGTCGTGAAGGTACCCAAGACACGTTCGCTTGGCTTTGACACATCTTTGGCAAGTCTATGATTTGTAAGCTGATGATTCTTCTCATCGGCTACAAGGGATGGGGCCTATTGAAAGAAGAGACATCCGATCTGCTTACTGGACGAGCTTCATCACACTGTACAGACAAATTAGAATCGATTTCATGCTATGAGAGAGTACTTACCTTCTTTCGTCTTATTTTGCACGTCTTACAGCCTCTAGACACGCCATGGTTGACCATTTTGGTTGCACTAATACGTCAATGGTGGAAGATAACCAATTCTAGAGGTAGGTAGGTGATAAAGAAGAGACCTGGGGAAAAAGAAATCCTAAGAAATTACCATGCCACGGTGCAGGCATGGTACATCGGCAGCCACTGATGGGGTTGAGGGAAGCTTTTGGGCTAGCGTTGCGCGGCTCACCCAATCGGGTCTAGTTGATGTTTAAGACTTCTACTTGGATGAATGAACTGACATTCTTAATAATACTTGATATCATAATTAGTCTTGATTGGACTGATATCAAAAGTCATCTATTCGGATTTCTTTGGTCTTTTGTCGAATCGAAACTCGGCATCAAGTAGTATGCAGGACAACGTGTGTTCGATAGGCATGGTCACGCCCCGCTATCAGGATTGTTTAAAAGGAGGAGCGGAAATACTCTGAAGATATCTCGCTGCGATAGGATTTGAACCACTCCAAAGTAGCTTTTCCAACTAGTAGCTGCATACATATTTGCAGCACTTTTGACGTCAAGAGACTATCAGTCCTGGTCGTCCGACGAAACGCCGTTATCTAACGCGCCCAGCAAATCGCGTCATGTTGTACCCCGCGGTTCCGAGACCATCTCCCCCACCATAGGAAAGCAGCTCGGATGGCCTTCAGTATGGATCCTACCTTTCTAATACTCCTCTCTTCTTTGCATTTCAATGGCAACTCACTCTTCTAGTCTCAATAGCTCTGAGAGTAGCACGACAGACCAAATTAGTACCGTGGAGGGATCGGTCTCATACAGGGATGGCACGTTGACGTGGGCATCATCTAGTCTGAAGGATGAGGACATAATAATTGTGACCGGCGCGGAAGGCGATGGATATAACATCTACAGCCTCGCACCACTTGATGCGGATGGCAAAGGGCTGCCATTCCAACTACGCACATCAACAGCATCTTCCCTCCCTGAAGAATTCCTAGATCGACATCTATTCCGAGCTCTGCCCGAGCATCTACGAGCGCCTAATGCTCTGCATATCTTGATCTCAATGCTTTCAGGGACAGGTCTGGCTCCTGAATTCTTTAATCAAGTGCTCAGACCAGTTCTGAGAGCAGTCGGCCTCTCAGACTCAAGCTATAGTGTTCTGCGAACAAAGGACGCCGGATCAGTCAAGGAACTTGCAAAGTCAGTCCTGCTGGTTGAGGCAAATAAGGGATCACGGCAGACGGCGTTGATGTTGAGTGGTGATGGAGGAATTGTAGATACGATAAATGGGCTCTTGGAAGATGGGTCGAGATCAGAGTATGCCTTCTGAATTCTCGTCCATGCTGGCGCTGATCTGTCTTCTAGTCAATACACCTCGCCAGTCTTGTTACAGCTACCTCTCGGAACAGGGAACGCACTCTTTCACTCCCTCCACAAAGCATCCTCTCTCCCCTCCATCTATAACCAAGCTCTGCGGACCCTCCTACAAGGTTCACCCAAACCACTTCCTATATTTGAAGCAAAGTTCTCTCCTGGAGCTCACCTCATAACAAATGAAGGACAGACAGCTACGCCTCTTCCCAATGATGCGTTGTATGGCGCAGTGGTAGCAAGCTATGGTCTACACGCCACACTGGTAGCAGACTCCGACACAGCGGAATATCGTAAACACGGAGACAAGCGGTTCGGGCTCGTAGCCAGAGATCTGCTCTCTCCTCCCGATGGATCACCTCCGCATGCCTATAAAGCAAGCGTTCTCTTGTCGAAAGACACAAAGGACGATACTTTGGAAAGGAGAGAACATGGTTATGTCCTTGCTAGCTTAGTTTCGAATCTTGAGAAGACCTTCACCATCTCGCCTGAGAGCAAGCCGCTGGATGGCCAATTGCGGGTCGTGAATTTTGCGCCACTGAGTGGAGAAAGGATTATGGATATCATGAAGGCGGCATATGTGGAGGGAAAGCATGTGGAGATGGAAGGAGTAGGCTATGATGCCGTGGAGCGAATCAGGATCAATTTCTTAGAGGAGGGGGAGGAATGGACCTGGAGAAGGTGTTGCATCGATGGGTTGATTGTTGGAGTGGAGAAGGGCGGCTGGATGGATGTGAGAGTCTTGAAGGGCGGTGCAGAGGCGGTGGCCGTTGTAAGTGATGTCTAGATGTGCATTAGATGCTTCAGTACATCCTTGAAGAATGCGTGACTGGTAGATTTCAGAGGCTTTGATCAGAACCTGGACCGAAGATTGATCTTGAAATTTAGATGGAAACAGCAAGATCAACGAGTTGGGACAGGGTTCGATCAGCTTATTCCAGCGTCACTTTCGAACCTCAAAGTTCTAGCGCGGCTATTCATGTGAAGAATATAGGCCCTTCGGACTGCGTCCAATGATGGGAGTCGAGATGCAGAAGTTCGGCCTCGACATACGAGCTAGTATCTAGCTTCCTAAGAAAGCATGACCGATATTGACTAATATCAGATGCATGGGCTAGCTGAGCTGAGGTTGAAATTCTTCTAGCGAGTGAGGCACAGCTAGAACTAGCACCCAAAGATAATATGTTCCTGCAGCACGGCTGGGCAACCCAGCCCAGCATCCTCTGAAGATTTGCGGCACTGCATAGACAGAGGTTTAAGCTTTGCCCGTGGTGTGGTACGGAATAGATTGCTGGCGATCTCTAAATTTTGATGGTGGGAGGAGACTCAAGCAATCGCACATCCTCCTGGGGTTTCAGCCCTTTCGCTCCCCGTCAATCACAGAGGAGTGGCTTGTGAAGCTCTTATGAACTCGTGTTTCAATGCACTTTGCGAAAAGCGGCGAGACTTGTTCCGTGATTCTCGAAGAGAATTACACTCCAATCAAATCTATTGAGCGCGTCCGGAGATACGGTGCAGATGCTTCGTCGTCGGTTCGAGACCGACGCCTCATGGCATCGAAAGTGCCGGGTCCAGAGACTTGGTTGGTCCATGTTGACTCCACCAGCATGCCTTTAAGAACTCTTTCGCACATGATAGGCCAATCTCCAGCCGTCCCGTTCTGTCTCTTCTGTGCCGCGGATGTTGTACTTGGTAAGCTATGCATATATCGCATGATTCCATTTCTGTCTGCGTGGTGGTATCTCACTCTTGTACAGAGCAAGCACAATATCTTCAAGCATATCACCAGCGTGCTACCTGCCTAGGACCTGAGAATCTACCAACAGGTCCGAATCCCGCTTGAAACTCCGAACAACGCCTAAATAATGCTTTGGAATTTTCCCGTGCTGCTTGGTAAGTCATTTTTTCCCGGTGCCCATGTGGATGGCACCCAATCGCAAATACACCCTCGCCAGAATTCGCCCCTGAGGGGTAATATAGATGCAGGAAGATGTGTTGTGTAACAGATGAGCAACATCAACAAAGCGGGATGGATTGTAAGCAGCCACATCTATTTTCAAGACCGTCCTGATTCCAATGAATAAGGCTACCAAATTTGTGCAAAGGATAGGCAGACCGGACAGAACAACCTTTCAGGCTCTCTGGAAGGTGACGATCATCATTTGCAGCTTTTGAACATTTGTAATACAAGTCTGGACTCATCTATTGGTATAGTAATACAAAAGACCAAGGTTGAATCTTCATAATGATGGAGTTAAGCTCCCTATGCTCCGACTGTGGCTCAATTCAACTGTACTTTCGCTCTGTTTCCCTACTCTTCTATCTCCTGTACCTCTCATATCGTCAAGTACCGTGAATCCCCTCGGTTGGTTTCGGCCCCTAAACCTGTCGATGACATTTCTACATATAGAAAGACTTGTAGTGAAGTAAATGACCGTATTCCAGAACCCTTGAAGCGGTAGGACGAGGGCAGAGCCTACATTCAGTGCAAATGACGGATTCTTGGGATAGCGGAGCCCATATACACGGTTCACGGACGCGGGAACCCAAGTGATGAGAATTGAGATGGCAAAAAGCATGGCGCATTTTGTATAAGCCCATTTGATCTTGTCCATGGTGGTTGGTCGCCTAGGAAACAGGTTCGGTCTCGGGGTAGAGGGCAGGCGATTGTCGCGGGCAGATATTGTGATTGTGTACTGATCTTTGCCGGCTGCCGGCTTCTCGGGGCGAGCATATGCTTGAGTTGGTGTTTCGATGGAGGGTTTGTCCCATGCCCCCGATGTTGTGACTTCGACTTCAGTTGTGCGTAGACCAGTGAATGCAGGCTCTTGCTGCCCTGCAGTGGAATCTATAGTGCCAGTACCCCGGCCCGACATTGCTCTGAGCTGAGAGCGTTTCTGGAATATCTCAACACCAACACGAATGTAGATGATGATAGCGACCAGGATGGCTACCCAGATGGGGGCATAGTATGAATAGATTCGGACTGCTGCCCAGTCGTTGTCGATCCAACACCAGAGCTGCCATAATCAGCATAGTCTATTTCATCTGAATCTGCACCTACTGTTGCGTTTCCGTACATTTTGCCCCGTTTCTTGGTCTTGTAGAAGAGACAGACCATCGCCGGAATGAACGGAAGTCCATAACATATGATGGCATAAATCCAGTAAAGTTTTTTCAGACGATACGCATCGTAGCGCCGAAAGAAAACCAAGTAGACATTCACCGCCATTGCACAAGACCAGAATGGATCTGATTGCATAAACCTGCTATTGTAAGAGAAGAATGTCTCAAGATAAAATTGACTCACATTTCTAGCAAGAATCCTTGGAACTGGCATAATGCTCCGTTGACATGTGTGAGGGCGGAGCCGCCAATGAGAGCGGCAACATTGGCAAAGAGATTGGCAAAAGAGGCGTAGAATATAAGTGTGTTCGACAGTGTTCTAAAATCTTTGATAAAAATAAAGGTTGTGACAAGAATGAGCGTTCCAGTAACAGATATGGAAGCAGTGACACGCTCAATAACAATGAGGCTATCGATGTTCTCCTTTGTTAGACCCATTGTCGGAAAAGACAGCTTCTAGCTGAAAAGGCGTGATTAAAGTCTAAGCTCATGGCCTTGAAAAAGTACAGAGATGTCGAGGGATGGCCATATATCAAGTTGTTTTCGCTGGCCCTCCCATAGAACTGCTGCAGATTACTGTTTCTGCAATCCAACGCCGATACTCGATATCACGCCTCTGAATTGTTCCAACCGAGAGACAGCCTCGTAAGGCACCTGATGAGAAGGAATGTGGGTTACAATTGGTGAATTTTGCACAACGCGTCCAATGTGAACATGTTCTTCAGAATTGGAAGCTCCCCAGATACCAGTGTAGGAGGTTCAAGGTACAGACGGCCACCTACCAGGATCTATATTGATGTTAGCAGGCAACTAAGTGTCTGGGTACAATCCCATTGCAACGGCCAGGGTAGTACACGTCTGGCGTTTGACATCTCGGCGAATTTCCATTTGAGCCAGAGGAGCCATGCAGCTAATTCCGGTAGAAGCACAACAGGAGCCAGCGGCGGGACATGTAACCACCCAAGGCGACAGGAGCGCTCGTATTGGGTGCCACTCGTTTGAATCTTTAGGGTGAGGTGATGTTCCAAACTTCCACACACATAGTAGCTCGTTTGTGTACTCGTGCCACGAATGCGAGTTGGCCAATGGCCTTGTGCGAGGCCGCCGCGGCTGACGTCTACCAACCTAGTATAACACATGAAGGCGAGAGACCGTCCGGTCTCGCCTAGGACAACCAACGATGATCAAGCATCCAGATTTTAGCCTAATTCTGGGCTGTTGTAAAGCACACGCATATGGGCTGAGAATCCTTCTCGACCTAATGCAGCCACTCAGGGAGAAATAGATGAATGGCGTAAGCTTAACGGAGAGCAAATGTAAGATTGTTTCATCAGACTATGGAGAATGTTTCTAGGTTGCGGTAGTGGGCTTGCAATACAATTTAGACGCTGCCGTATCTATGGTTTCGAGAGATAGATGATCTGCTAGAGAGCTATTTCGCTCGAGAAAGAAATATACATCTCAACCTCCTTACTATTCCTAATCAACGGTAGCCAGGTGTGCGGCTGGATCAAGTGGTGTACAGGAAATCGGGGCGGTGGTCGCCCAGGGCTTCGATTTCCTTCTCAGTCTTACCTTGAATCCAATGGTCTCTCTTACCAGCACGTCTTGCAGCATTTTCCCGTTCAAGTATGAAATGCATGACAGCGCTGCCGACCACGAGGCATGCAACCATGTATCCGATGACGACTGCGTGGCCGATTCTGTATTGTGGGGCCTTGAAGTAAATGTTGCTGCTTACAACACCATTGAGATTTCCCCAGCCGATGACAAAGCCAAGAACAATGCCACGCTTGTATACACCTTCGATATTATTGCTCATCCAGGTAATAGTGTTTGCAATACAGGGATAGATACCAAGGGCGCCCAAGAACGTGCCAGCATCTGTCAACAAGTTAGTATTTGGGCAATGCTCGTCTAGGAGAGTACGTACATTTGACATGTGGTTTGTGTGAACCCAAGAGCATGGCAAAGCCCGCAACGCCAATCAGCGACACGACAATGTTACATAGACCCCGTCGTCGTGTGCGGTCTGCATAGAATCCGACAGCGATGGTGAGGACTGCAGCACACGCATACGGTGGGACGCTCATGAGTTGTGCGTGGTTCGGATTCTTGTATCCCATAGCAGTCACGATGGAGGGTAGGAAGAGCGAGAAGGCGTACAGTGGCATATCTGCACCCATGTAAATGAACATTCCCATCCACATCTTCCAGTCTTTGACGGCCGACCAGAGATATACCATCTTGAATTGTTCATGCTCTGCCGAAGATTGTTGGTCGAGCTTGAGTCGGTGGATAACGCGGGCGCGATCCTGCTCAGAAAGGAAGGTCGCAGTATCCGGAAAGTCATGGACGAAGATAAATGAGAGGAATCCAAAGACAACAGTGACAAGCCCTTCCAGAATGAAGATCCAGGCCCAGCCTGGCCGACCACCTTTGCCATGCATATTATTGATTGCGGCAGCAAGAAGGCCACCGAAGGAACCTGAGAGGGCAGCGGCAGAGAAGAAGACGGCCTTGAAGGTGATCAGCAGGTACTGAGAGAGCATGGACAGGTTTCACATACAGCCCGAACGCCAAACTCGCTACGCTTGTACCAACAGGAGAGGAAGTAATTCACACCGGGAAAGAGACCAGCTTCAGCCATGCCGAGGAAGAACCGGCATGCCATAAGACCAGACCAGCTCTTGACGAAGCCCATAGAGAGCATACAGACGCCCCAGATAATCCTGTAGATTCATCAGCGATAGTTCTAGAGGGAGAGGAAATCTTGCGTACATGATAATGGGAATAAAGATAGATGGCCGAAGTCGTTTGAGAAGAATGTTTGCAATCGGCTCGAACAAGGCGTATGATACGAAGAAGATGGATAGAGCCGCATTATACTTTCCGACCGACATCTTGTGCAAGCTGGCTTGTAGACCTGCAATTTTGGCATTTCCAATATTTGTCCGGTCCAAAAAGGACATGAGGTAGAGCAAGCAGAGCTTGATTGTTAGTAGAGGCTTGCATTGATCTAGAAAGACATACCCATGGGATCAATCGTAAGTCGAGCTTGCGTACAAGCTTACGATCCTATAGAAATGAGCAACGGTCTCTGAGATGAATCCACGATGACTGACAATTTCCAATCGCTCAGCTTCGCTCAAATGAGCATCTGGGTCGTCTCCTAGGTCAATCGTATTGACATTCTTGATATCTTTAACATTCTTCTCCTCGTCGCTTGTCCTTGGAGTCTGTTTGGGATCCATTCTGACAAGGCCACTAGGGCTGGGCTGTCGTACCGATGAAGTAATGGAGAGGTCACTGAATGAAGTTTGATGTTGAAGAAGAGAGCTAGATTGACAAGAAGACAATGCACCACTTATTGCGAAGGCTGGGTTGGGAATGGTGTCTGCCAGACAGCGGCGTAGTAATGGAGGGTAACAAACTTGACAAAGTAGAGCCCCATCAAGGGAGGCTTTGCCAATACTAGGAGACACGAGATATTAGGAACACCAACACCAACATGCAGGGAGGGCTGGAAAATGCCCACAAAAGCGCCGTGGGGCGTAGCCGGATCGCCCCAGATTGGCGAGAAGATATTACCTGCAGGGGCTGGGGGTCAATCTCAGGCCAAATACCCATGCGGATGCAACGCAGATTGACCATTTTGAAATTTTGAACATTTTGTTTGTGAAACGCTGACTATGCCCGAAGTGACCGACATACGCTCAAGAATACTCGTGGTGGCGCTCTGAGACCGGGTTTCTCTCTGGTGGAACAACAGACTCAAACGGCCAGCTGGCGGCGTTGTGCAACTTTGCTATGCTGGAAGGGCTAGTTGTTGACCGAACTCGGCGTATATACAGAGCATATGGATCGGAAGATAAGCATAAAGGATTCGGAACGCAGAAGGCCCTGTGCAACCTGCCCAGGTAGCAGACGCTTGTGTCTTCAGGTATGCAAACCTTCGGAGAGGCAGCGAGAAGTTAGACAAACGGAGCTTTCCCATCCTGCCTGGGATGTTGCTATGGGAGCTACGTCTCATATGCTGGGTCTGCCAAAATCTGTTGGATGTTTGCGTCCCAAGGTAGTGGCCGAAGTCCGATGCACGTTTACTGGATAAAGGCAGACCTTCATGCGGCGGGCTGTCTGCTAGGTCTTAGAGTGTCTCTGTGCTACCTCTTGAAACTCTGTGCTGGAAATGCTCGCCGAACATCGATGGCCCTCAGTCGGTCCCGCGAGATGAGTTAGCATGTTGCTGTCACCAAGTCTGACAAGGAACACAAAGAGACATCTTAGGAACGAAATGCAGTGTTGAAGCTGGTCACGAATTAGGCTAAATGTGGAGAAGGACAGATGGTGGGGCATTCTCGTAAGCCTCCCAGGCACGCTATCCCCTTCCCAACATCGGTCAGCCATCTCAGCATCCAAAATTAGGCTTGCAATACACTCCCGTAAGCATCATATGTCGGTATTGCTCCCATTGCGACCATATTTGGTTACATTGCAGGCGCCTTTCAGGAAACTCCGGTCCACCAAGTCGCCATCCTCACCCACTTCCAACACCCCAGCGATCGTGCCTTCAGAGTCAACTACCGTTGTCTTTGTCCCAGGCAATGCGTGGTACAGGCAGACGTCGACGTCCTTGTCGTAGTCGTAGACTATTGTGGTCTGATGCTCTTTACCAAGGATTAGAATGGTGTTCTCTCGAACGTACAATGGTAACGTATCGAACGCGTGAGTCTCCTTGAACCAGCCAGGTCCCTGTTTCACCTCACTTGAGAAGAAGCTGGTCCATCGGCCTTTCGGTAGATAGAACTCGACCTCGCCCGACTCCTCGAAGATCGGAGCGACCAGAAGACTCTCGCCAAACATGAATTGTCGGTCCAAATACCACGACGTTGGATCATCCGGGAACTCAAGGCACATCGCACGCAGCGACAGGGGGATTCCCAATCTTACTGACTCCTGAGCTTGAGAGAAGATATAGGGCATGAGGCGGATTTTCAGTGTTGTCCATTTTGATAAAATTCTAGAGCAGCCTTGTTCGCCCTTATCATCATCGTCTACCGTCCACGGCACCCGGAAGGAATTGCTACCATGCAGACGACTATGCGAACACAGCAATCCGAAAGCGACCCATCGTTTGTAGATCCAGGGCGGAGGGTATCCTTCGAATCCTCCAATATCAACGGACCAGAAGGAGTACCCAGACAGCCCAAGACCAAGACCCCCACGGATTGACTCTGCCATTGCTTCAGGTGTTGATTCACAATCGCCACCCCACTGGAGCGGAAAGCGCTGCGTTCCTGCCGTAGCCGTGCGAGCGAAAAGGACGGCTTCACCTTCGCCATATCGATCCTGTACTGCCTCGTACACGATTTTGTTGTAAATGAAAGCATAGTAATTGTGCATCTTTTTGGGATCGAGGGAAGAATCATACCACTGAACGTCCTCGGACGGGATGCGCTCGCCAAAGTCCGTCTTGATAGAATCAACTCCCTTGTCAAAGAGCTCGCGCAGGCAGCCTACGTACCACTCGGTGGCTTCTGGATTGGTAAAATCAATGATCCCCATCCCAGTTTGCCATAGATCCCATTGGAACACGTCTCCATTCTTGCGCTTCAGAAGATACCCCTTGCTAGCTGCCATCTTGAATACTGGAGACGCTTGACCAAGGTAAGGATTTACCCATACGCAGACCTTCTTGACGAGACCTGGTAGTAGTCAGAGTTGGTCTTATAATTAGTATGTATGGACTGAGCATACCGGATGATTTCAGACGACTGATCTGTCCCTTGGGATCCGGGAACATCTTGGAGTCAAATATAAAGTCACACCAATGGAAAGCTCGCATCCAAAAACAATCAAAGTGAAAGACCTCGACTGAGATATCTCGAGCTTTCATGCCTTCGAGAAAAGACTTGACAGTAGACTCGTCGTAGTTTGTAGTAAAGCTGGTACTAAGCCAAAGTCCGTAACTCCATGCTGGGACCCTTCCAGGTTTGCCCGTCAGGATAGAATATCTTTGAAGAATTTCCTTGGGAGTTGGGCCATAGATGATGTACCTATCAATGTCTGTTAGCATGATTATCGAACTGGTCTAGGTGATCCTACCATTTCAATCGCTGACCCAGAACGCTCGTCTGTACTCTGCAGCATCTCTCACTTCCAACTTCAAGATCAACCTTGTCAGGCGTGTCGATAAATATACCATAGCCTCGTGAGCTGATCCAAAGAGGGACATTCTTGTATGCCTGGTCACTAGACGTCCCACCATCTGCATTCCACAAGGTAATAGCTTGTCCAACTTTATTGAACGATCCAAACCTCTCTCCCAGACCATGCACCGTTTCGCCGACAGACAGAGTAGTCTGTGTAAAGATGTAGTGCTTGAGATCCCTCATGTCCGCTAGCTGCATAGGGGTACTCGTGGCTGGGCTGTATGCAAGACCGACGCTTCGATTGAGGAGGGAGGTAAGCTCCTTGGAGCCGTCTGTGGCGTGAAAACGAATGTCGAAGTCATGGTCAGACGTCTTTACCGTGGCAGATATTGTGCCAGATGATATCGATACCTTTTTCTCGGATCGGGTTATGTTCACATCACTCGTTTGGGGTTTGCCTGCTGGACAGAGCTCGAAATGTGGCCCTGAGTTGAGAGCTCCTTGCCAATGTGTGACTTCGACTGACATGACGCTATCAAAGGCAGCTTCGACATCCTATCTCCATCAGCAGACTTATCTAGCAGGGTTTGGCCACTTACTATTGTCAAAGTACTGAGATTCAGTGAGTCGGATCTCTGAAAGACCTTCCTGGTGGGACAAAGTAGACTCAGTCCATTCCCATTGTCTGTTTCGGTGGCAGAATACACTTCTTCAGCATACTCGAGGCGCTTGCCTTCTGCAGCTAACCACATACCATCACGAAACTTCATGATGATTGAGCTGTGTGTTTTCGATAAGATGAAAGACGAGGTTGAGAGAAATAGAAAAGAAAGCGCCGTAGCAATACCTCGGACAGGCCCACCATGCACGGTGCTTCTCAATTAGAGTATATGCAGAGGGTTGGCAGAAAACTCTCGAGTTAGAGCCTCACGTAATTTGTAGTTGGCAACTTAAAGACGCATCGTCAAAGCATGTTAGAAGACGCGGATGATCTGCAGCAGCTATCCTACCGGTTTGTCGCTGCAATGTTATTCCGAGTAGCCGCAAGAGGCCAAGCGCGTTGCCTGCATTCTTTCCACGAGTCACCGCTCATCTCAGCTTTCGAGCTTCCTCCACTTTTGCAGATGCTCTTCATGAACTGCAATCTCGGAATAACAGACAGATTCTCCAGTCCAAGATGAGGCTGCAGATTAGTGTCTGCGGGGAAACTCTGTATGCCCCGGTCTTGACATTGAAAGTACTGCAACGTCACTGGCCAGGTTCATCTAATGACTTTATCCTCTACAGGGTGTAAATGCCGGGGTTGTGCATTTGACAGTTGAGTATAGTTCTGCTATTTCTTTGAAGCTTTCTGGATACTGTTGACTGAGTGCTGTGTCTGCTCTTTTCCTGGACGCGATTGTTGCTCTTGACCAACGGCTTCCACCATGAAGCTCCTACTTGTAGCTACCGCATTGCTCTTGCGTGCGACATACGCCGCGAATAACACGACTATTCCTCTATATAAGAATCCTCAAGCGAGCGTTGATGCGAGGATAGCTGATCTGTTACCGCGGATGACATTGGCGGACAAAACAGCCCAGCTCGTCCAAGGTGATATCTCCAATTGGATCAATACAACCACAAATGCCTTCAATGCAACAGGTCTTCAGTGGAACATGGCGACGAGAGCTGGGCAGTTTTACGTGGGCTACCCAGTTCCTCAGCAATGGATTGCGGACGGCGTACGCATTGCACAGGATTATCTAATACACAATACCACATTGGGCATTCCGGCACTGGTACAAAGCGAGGGGATTCATGGCTTTCTGGTTGGGAATGCTACAATCTTTAACTCTCCAATTGCTTATGCATGTTCATGGAATCCTGCACTGGTTGAGAAGATGGCGGCGGCAATTGCGCAGGAATCTCTTGCTCTGGGCGTGAATCAGCTATTTGCTCCTCTGGGCGATCTGGCCAGGGAGCTCAGATATGGCCGAGTTGAGGAGACCTTTGGCGAGGATGGATTTCTTGCAGGCGAGATTGGGTACAGCTACGTCAAAGGTCTGCAAGGAGGAAATGTTTCTGCTACGATCAAACATTTCGCCGCGTTTGCAACTCCCGAGCAAGGCCTGAATACCGGACCCGTCCATGGCGGAGAACGCGAGCTCCGCACCACATATCTCCCTCCTTACAAACGACAAATCATAGATGCTGGTGCGTACTCGATCATGTCTGCCTACTCATCCTATGATGGTGTACCGCTTGTAGCAAATCACCACATTTTGACAGACATTCTTCGAACTGAGTGGGGCTATAAATACTGGGTCACGAGCGATGCTGGAGGTACTGATCGGCTCTGCGCTGCCTTTAAGATGTGCAAGACTAGCCCTCTGGATAAAGATGCGGTTGTTACATATGTGAGTCATTAGTACCATTTGCTTACATGCCTGACAAAGGATAGGCTCTTCCTGCAGGAAACGATGTTGAGATGGGCGGTGGGTCATACAACTTTGAAAACATTCCCGATCTTGTCAATTCGGGAAGACTGAGTGAGGATGTGGTTGATACTGCTGTTTCTCGACTGCTCAGAGCGAAGTTTGAGATGGGAATCTTTGAGCATCCGTATCTAGGAGCACCAGCAAATCAGACGACTTCACTCATTCATACGTCTCAAACAGTCGCTCTTGCACGCGAACTCGACGCTGAATCTATCGTATTGTTGGAGAATCACAACCAGACACTCCCGTTGTCCACGAGTGCGAACATCGCGGTGATTGGTCCGATGGCATATGGATATATGAATGTAAGTCGAAACCAGTCCTGTCATGTCTTGTGCTGACGCTTGATAGTATGGCGATTACGTTGTCAATGGAAGTCAATATCATGGAGTGACGCCTCTGGACGGCATCAGAAATGCGAGCAAGGGTACTGTCACTTACGCTCAGGGCTGCGAGCGATGGTCAGATGATCAGTCTGGGTTCGCGGAAGCCGTTGCTACTGCATCTGCAGCAGATGTCGCTGTAGTGGTTGTAGGGACATGGAGTGTAAGTTGAGCACTCAATTGTGTGTCAATGCTAACAATTCAAAGCGCGATCAAAACCAGCTTTGGCAAGGCCTGAATGCCACAACTGGTGAACATGTGGATGTGGCATCATTGAATCTGGTCGGAGCAATGCCACATCTTGTTCAGGCGATCATCAACACTGGCAAGCCCACCGTCGTCGTCTTCTCTTCCGGAAAACCGATCACCGAAGCTTGGATATCAAGCAGTTCGTCAGCATTAGTCCAGCAATTCTATCCCTCAGAGGAGGGTGGCAATGCTCTCGCTGATGTACTCTTTGGTGATGTGAATCCCAGTGGGAAGTTGTCTGTTGGGTTTCCTTATGATATTGGGACTACACCTATCTACTACGACTATTTGAACTCTGGCCGACCTGTTGATGCCGGGAAAGCATACGCAAATGGGACAATGCTGTTTGGTCACCAATATGTCTTGAACTCTCCTTTGCCACTGTACGAATTTGGATACGGCCTCTCGTACTCCACCTTCCAATACTCCAACGTTTCTCTCTCAAGTACAAAAATAACATCGAGCGACACGATCACAGCCTCCGTTCAAGTCACCAACAACTCAACCATGGATGGTACGGAGGTTGTCCAGCTCTACGTTCAGGATATCATCTCAAGTGTTGTCGTTCCCAACAAACTTCTCAAGGGGTTTTCCAAAGTCCCTATTGCAGCTGGCCAGTCCAAGACTGTGAGCATTGATCTGGCAGTCGATAGCCTTGGCTTGTGGGATATCAATATGAACTATGTGGTAGAGCCAGGAGATTTTGTGGTGTGGATTGGAAGCTCTAGTGCGGACCTGAAGGGCAATGCTACCTTCACTGTCTCTTGATGGAAAATTATTTCGAATACAAAAAGTTCTTCTTAGCTGAGTGGATCAGCTAGTTTAATAACGGTCCAGAATCTTGCAACTATCTAATCCTCAATAATTTTTACTGCCGACCAACCAATGGGATAGCTATCCGTGCGGTCACTTCCAAAAGCAGAGACGAGATGCCTCATAGGCCTGCCATCTAAATTCAGCGGAATATCTATTGTCCTCCTGCACCTCCAAGCGCACCTCTCTCATGCATTCCATCTGCTAGTGGTCAGGGTCTTCCCTCGGTGTAATTTTTCCGATCACCTTGGCACACATTCTCACTTCCAGCCAACCACGATGCCCAACAATGCGTCTGTTCATACCTACGCGGGGTAATCCTGGGGAAGCTCAGGTTGCAGGGATGTTGTTCAAATATAATACTTTGTGACTTGGAATCTCGGAGCCAGAGCCTCTCGTGGTATATGTGGTAGAATCGATCAAAATTGGTTCTGAGACTACCCACCTTGGACATCATGGGGAGAATCTTCAATGTTTCGCTCGCACTATTCGCGGCGACGGGGTAATTCAGTTCTCTCGAATGTTGAGGATGGTTGCTGACTGAGATTGCCGTCCAGCTCCTTTCTTTTCGGGTATGATGCTGGTGTAATGACGGATGTTATTGGGTCGAACAATTTCCTCAATTACTTCAACACCACTGATACTTCTTCTATCATTGGTGCGATCAATTCTACATTCAATGGCGGAGCAGTGTTCGGTTCCCTGATGGGTGGCTTCACGATGGATCGGTTCGGGAGGAAGAAGACGATTCAGATGGGTGCGTTGATATGTCTACTCGGCGCGGTGCTACAAGCAGCTGCGAGAAATCTCGGGATGATTCTTGTGGGGAGAATCTTTGCCGGCTGGGCTGTTGGGCTTCTCAGCATGAGCGTTCCAGTGTATCAATCCGAGTGCGCCCATCCAAAAATTCGTGGTCTGATTGTTGGAATGGCTCAGCAGATGATTGGTGTTGGATTTATTGTGTATGTCGCGCTTCGCTGTTCAGCAAGAATTTTACTGACTTGGCCTGGGCAGTTCCACCTGGGTAGGGTATGGCTCGCATCAGGCTGGCGATCAGACACAATTCCAGTGGAGGTTTCCTCTGGCTTTCCAAGCCGTCCCTTGCATTGTAAGTACATGGATGGATACGAATTTTCATCTCACATCTGTCTAGATCTTGATGATTGGGATGACGTTCTTCCCTGAGAGTCCTCGTCATCTGATGGCCACAGACCGGGAAGACGAGGCATTAAAGGTCTTGAAAAGGCTGCATTACAATGGATCGAATAGTATGTAGATTCTTCCCTGGGAGTTGAACACTAGTAGTGAGATTGCGCTGACATAACAAAGATGAATGGGTCGAGAATGAGTTCATGGAGATCAAACAGACTCTTTCAGCCGAGAAATCCGTCACCGTCCCAGGTTGGAGGGTCATGTTCACTGTCCCACAATGGCGAACGAGGTTGATGCACGGCACACTCGTACAAGTTTTCACCCAGTTGACTGGAATTAGTAAGTGTAGAAGCCAGCGCCAGATCATTCTTCGACTGACTGCTCTTGAGACGTGATCAACTACTACCAAGTTGTCATGTACAAAGCTCTTGGATTCACTGGAGGCAAGTCCATACTGATCTCCGGCATCTACAATTTTGTTGGACCCATCTCTAGTAAGTATAGTCCACGTAGCAGCAAGATTCATTAGCTGACTGCTGCGTTGATCTCATATTCATCGTCTTCCTTCTTGATCGCGTCGGACGACGAAAGCCGTTACTTTTCGGGACGATTGGTATTACAATTGCGTTGATTTGTGAAGGATCAATCAACAGCCAGAATAAGGATGGAACGAAACATGGTCTCTCAATCGGCGGTGTCTTCTTCATCTTCCTCGTCTCGATCATATTCTCATTCTCGTTTGGCCCGATTTCTTGGGTGTACATGGGAGAAGTCATGCCGATGTAGGCATCCATCCGATCCCTACTCCCATGACATACACTGACAAGTATCAGGCAAATCCGAGCGCGCGGATGCGCATTTGCTACCGGGATCGGGAATTGGCTTGTCGCGACATTCTGGGCACAAATATCCCCCATAGGTCTCGGTCAAATTGGCTGGAAGTTTTACTTTGTGTTTGTGGCATTCAACCTCTGTGTCACCCTTCCTACAATCTTCTTTGTATTCAAGGAAACAAAGCAAGTCTCGCTCGAGGATATCGATCTGTTGTTCGGTGAGCGAGCATTAGGGGCACTACCAGATGATCTGCACAAGGAAGGGGCTATCGAAATGAGGACTGGAGTGGATCAGGTGGAGAGGGCACATGAAGTTGGAGACACCAAGGCTTAGCTCAAGGTTATCAAATGACTGTATGCCTGTTTCTCTAGAATGAGTGCGCCACCCTCCCATATTATTCCAAGTCTCCCTTAACTCCTCCCATTTATCAACATTTCACAACTATCTACACAACCTGTCGTCGTAGTTACAAAATTCTTAGTAGCCCAGGCAAGCCGCACTATTCACATTTCCAGGGTTCGTTGGGATGACCCCTGCAGCAACGGCATCTGAAAAGACGTCAGTATATTGTCAAAGCTTTATAGAGGACGACTTGCCTTGATATGACCAGCGGTAGTCTCCCAGTTGCGATTTCCACGTCCAGAAAATCCAGCCATTGGTGTCAGCCTCGTATCCCATCACCTGCGCCGAGAACCACCGCGAATAGAAAGCTTGATTGTTGCTCGGCGCCCAATCAGAATTCCACTGGACAGAGTCGGGAACGCTGAGGCTGAATTCTCCAACAATGGTAGGTGTCTCATTGTCACTTCAATACTTAGCATTGGTTAGATGAGTGCTAGCTTGGTACGGTCTTACCTGTTCCTGTTGCTATTGCACGAAGCCGATATATAGGAGCCCTGGGAAACGGCGACAGAACTGTCATACTTGATGTATCTATGGTCGTCGTACGCCATGAAATACTGGTTGGACATGTACTGGTTTGGGTCACCAGAGCCCCACAGCGCGTTCATGGCTTCCACATGGAGGTAGTTGTTTGCCGTGATACCCAAGGAATATTCTGCATTTCGAATTGCCTATAGCCTTTTAGCAAGGATGTCATCCGTGATGGCCTGAAGTAGCCTTACCGAATAAGCGTTTGGATAATATGTTGACCTCATGTCTGCAACACCACTTGTGCTCTGGACAGGCTCGTTCACAATACCAATCATCCCTACGTTTCGGAAGCTACTGCTCGTGTGGATGATGTTTGTCAACCACGAGAGGAACTGTGTTGCACGGTTGTACTGATAGTCGACGTAGAATCCTGGAGAAGGCGCGTACTAGAAGATGTCAGCTCATTCCATTCACGGAATCGGAGGACTATACTTGTCCTGTGTCTGCATTATCGGCAACTTGAGCTCCAGGAGCGCCATGCATATCGATGATGATGTAGAAACCTGCATCACTTGCCCAGCCGCAGAGCCGCTCCAGGTATTGTATGCCGCCCTGTGGAAAGTGCTCACTGTCTTGGTAGACGAGTGATTCCATCATCCAGTAGCCCACGGGAATGCGTATGGTGTTCAGACCGTAGCTCTGCATCTGCGAGATATCACTCTGGGTGATCCAGTTGTTCCAGTGATTCTGGAAGACAGCATTTGCCTGGCTTTGACCAAGAGCACTCACGCAGTCGAACTCGGATTCATACGCCCCGCAGCCCATGTTGGACCACTCAGTAGAGGCAAGCCATGGCTCAAAGACGAAGAGGGACCCGAGATTGACTCCGCGAATCTTGCCCGAGGCCGGCAGCCAGCGCTTGGACGTGGAGTTGTTGGCGGTTGTCGAGTTCAACGCCGTCTGGTTGAAGAGGTTGGTGCCATCAGCCGTATAAATCTCCCTGTGCTCGCCAGGAAGCCATGCTGCGACTTGAAGCGCTAGAAAAGTATGTACAAGAAGGCACTTTGCAAAGTTCATGTTGAAGGAGTGTCCGGCTTCTGCCAAAATTCATTGCTTAACGAACGGTATTGTAGACAAGAGAAGTATATAAGTCATGACATTCTAGAGAGTGGATAAGGGTAGAACGGCCCTTGTGATGAGGACAAAAGGACTGTGACCGAGGACAGAGTAGTACATAAGACGTAAAATTGTTTGCCAGCGCCAGGGCTAAGAGACCGCAATAAGCGGCATGATTCAAAGAATCAAGTCATCACATTCAACGCGCTGTCATTTGATGAGGAGAGAGATTGGTGTCTAGATAGATCAAAGGCGCTGGGTAGCCATGTCGCATCGATCCACGTCGTACATGGCCGGCGCCGCTGGGACAAAGACCGGGTAGGAGGTCTAGAATTTTTGTTCGACACAAAACCGGTGTCAAGGTGAGGGCGAGCACAAAGTCGACATATTAAGCGGATGATTGTTCCCAGGCTCGACTTGTGACAGAGAGACAAGGTGGCATTCGGACCGTGGCTTTGGGAGATGGTGAGTGGTTCGTGAGGGAGAGGTCGAGTCCGGAGATTCAGCCCTGTGATTTTATCACCACCACGCTAATGTTTCGGGCGGCCAGCGCTGTGGCCAGTGAGCGCAGAGACCGGCAGTTCATCCAGATGCCGATGCCACAGGGGCTCTCCGCAAGTTCATTGGGTGGCGACCACGTCGTTTCTCGCAGACACTCGAGATGAGCCGTGATCGAATTAGATGTCGATGTGCGATAGATGTTGGTGATTGGCTGGTCTGTGGTATTTGCTGTTTCGTTTTGGGAGAACGCCGGGCTTGACCCAGGTCAGCACAATCTCCGCAAGGAGACGCGTACGCTGCCAGGAAGTGCTGCTGAAGACTCGTAGTAGATGATGGTCAAAGGTAGTGCAGATGGATGAAACAGGCCCTCCGTAGTAGCGAGAGTACTCCACCGATGGACGAAGCGCCGCTGTGGTCAACAAAGGTAACACAAATCTCGAGCCAGAGCATATGCCTGAGGTCTTTTGTTTCTTCATTAGTTACTCATAACGATAGGGGAAAGCTAGTTGTCTAGAAGCGGCCCCACTGGTTGATACAAAGCAAACGTCTCCATAGGATCAAAGGACACGTGCTAATCATGGCTAGATCGTCCTTTGTACTGTACTATTCAAGACTAATAAGGCGGACTCTCTGAGGATTTGTAATTTGCAACTGGGATCGGACCATAGACAAAGGGGAATGTTCAAAGGAAGTATTGTTTGAAAGGAGTACATGTACATCAAGACATTGAAGCGAGCGCGGCTTCGGCGGGGGCGGGGTGAAAGGGGGGCGATTCGCTAAACTGCGGGCGACATTAGCGTGTTGATCCGCCCTCATCAGTGATGTGCCGAGCACGGCCAGACAATGTCAACACCGTGATCTCTCTCAATGTCATCCCACAGCCCTCCCTCCGAGCCCGAATCCCTGATAGGCGCGCTCCAAAGCACGCTCAAGAGTCTGATTCAGGACCCGTACCCTCACATCCCAAACCCAGAAAGCTGCAAGAAGCGCGCATCTGTAGCGCTCATCCTCCGTGTCCGGCCTCACTTCAACCACTGGCCATCCGAACCGGCCCCTACCCAAAACGAGAATGCATCTAGCATAGAGTCTATAGACCGCTTCTTTGGGCAATCCTGGGTCCAGCACGGTGACGCGGAAGTGGTGTTCATCAAGAGGGCTGCTCGAGCTGGAGATAGATGGACCAGCCATGTTGCTCTTCCAGGAGGCAAGCGGGATCCCGAAGATGAGGATGATAAGGCTGTTGCAATAAGAGAGACCGCTGAAGAAATTGGATTGGATCTTACATCTCCGCAGGCGCTCTTTGTGGGCAATCTTCCAGAGCGTGTGGTCAGCACTACGTGGGGGAAAGTACCGTACGATCTCTGCTCTCCTGGTTTGGGATGACTACTGATACAGCGTAGACTGATGGTGCTCTGCCCCTTTGTCTTCCTATGGACACAGCCGCAATTGCCCCCTTTGAAGCTACAGCCAGCCGAGATTGCTTCCATACACTGGGTACCTCTTCGAGTTCTTCTATCCCCGCAATCTCGCACATTCGAGTATGTCGACGTGTCAGATCGATTCGCCCGACAAGGTGGGACCCTGACAAAAACCGCAATGAGATGGGTGCTAGGCAAGATGGAGTTCTCGGCCATCGAATTGGTCCCTTCTGAATCACTGTACTCCAGTACAAGTGCTGAATTCTTTTCGCCCGATGAAAAGTTGAGTACAACAAGGAGAGGGAGGTTTTACAATTGGTATCTGGGAGATCATGCCGGCTCATCACGGAGGACGAGGCCTTTGCTGCTCTGGGGCTTGACACTTGGCATGCTGGCGGACTTTCTTGACCAGCTGCCACCACATAATGCCGTCCAACTATGGTCCTATCCGACTTTCACCTCTGTGGATGTGCGGTGGATTATCAGCATCCTCACGCGGTCACTCAAAAAGCGGAATCAAGGTCGGCTACAGAGCAATGGAGCGAATCAGACTGCTGTCGACAGCCAAACCGAAGCAATTGCCACTACAGCTTCAGGTGATAACCCTTGGTTCATCGGTGGGCTGAGTAGTGGGATGACAAGCAAGGGGAAGAATTCCTCCAAGTCGTATGCTGTCGGTGTAATGTTAGAAGGCTACTACGACATGGCTAGGAGAGGTGTCTGGATGGCAGCAAGTGTACGATTGATGGCGACTGTTGCATTTATCTTCTATATTACTAAGAGGATTAGACGGAGGTAGATATTGGATAGAGTGCTCCGAGCTTCCCGTAGAAGCTGCTCTGACAAAGTGGGCCATTGGCACGTTCTTACGTGAAGCCTAGCAATCGACTCGGCTTATCTTCACATCCATGCAAGTCTGAGTATCATCAGCATTAGTCTGATGGCGATCGTTCGGACTTTCTTCAGGGTATTAGATTAACTCCGAAGCCCATGACATAGTACTCTCTCTCTTTCCTCCAACCACAAAGGTCATCTAACGTAAGTTCTCCACAATATGACCAAGGATTGATAGGCCAGACGACCTATTCGAAGTCCTTATGTCCTTGTGTATACCCATATACCTCTCCTTGTAGAAACGTGAATATTTGATGTCAATTAACCTTTAACCTTCTTTCGTATTCCGCTCCTTGAGTAAATAATCTCTTGATTAATCCTGCGCCTTAAGATTCTCTGACATATATAGCAAGGCTGCTCATCGTCCAGCATCGCCCACCACATCGCCCACCACATCGCCCACCACATCGTCCAACCATGTCTTCCACTAGATCTTCCACTAGACAAGACACCGCCCTGAAATTTATTGCAGCATTCGATACTCTCTCCATCGAGACATTTGCTTCTCTTGAAGCACCGAATTATAAACACATTTTCTCACCATATTCTCTGCCTCCCCCGCCACCGTTGGATGGTGAAGCATTAGCAGCGCATCTCACAGGACTCAAAGATGTTCTCAAGGGCTTTCCAGTGAGGGCAAAAGAAATCCTCGAGGACCCAGTAAAAAATCAAGTCGTCATCTGGGCTACTGGCGAGACGATCTTCCACGATGAGGTCAAGGATGCAGGTATCTCAGAGGAGGAGTGGGCGCATAAGGGGGAGTATATATTTATCTTTAGTATGGACGAGAGTCAGCAGAAGGTGGAGCGCGTGATTGAGTTTGTTGATAGCAAGGCAACGATGCGGTTGAGGGAATTGGGGGAGAGGGCTAGGAATAACAAGGAGCAGAGTATCGGAGGGGGTTCAGCATGATGGAAATACTAGATGATTTCCCGAGGTTATTAGGGGTCTAAAAATGTTTGATGGCAGTCGATAGAGCTGCAATAAAAGTAGTTATTGTCACGGAAGCTGTTGGAATACTTTAATGACAAGCTTTTGCATGGACTCCCTAATGTGGGATGATTGCCGGCGCTTATGAGTCAGCATCGCACAACGACACGTCACCCCAACGACATTCTTTAACCATCACAATCATTAATCACGTATAGCATGGGGACTTTATTGCAGTCAGGGGAAAAAAGTATCAATTCACAAGAAAAAATCATCTCAAGGTGGGAACGGGAACCTCTAGCCTTGTCCTTATCCGTGTCCGTGTCCTTGGTCTTGTCCTCGGCCTTGGCCTCGTCCCCATCCTCGTCCACGTCCTCTGTACCCGCCTCTAGAATTTCCACTTGCATCGCCATGTGCAGGACTTCTACTTCTGCGGTCCCTAGATCGACCCCGGTTCTCCTCGGTATAGCTGCTCTGAGAACGATAATCTCAGTCGGATCGAGGGGTTGAGGGCGGAGCCATAGTGCTGTCATATCTATCATAGTGATACAGGACCGCCGCGATGCGCTCAGAATCATCATCTGGTTGTCTGCCGCCGCTGCCATATCTTACTATATGGTCCAGGATCGAGAGAATGCGATCATCTGTTTGTCTGCCGGCGCCTGGCTGTGGACGCGATCGTCCAGTAAAACCCCCATAACCGCGGTAACCGTTGTTGTATTCACGGGGGGTGCGATAATCATCTCGGTGTGAATAAGCTGATTGATCTCGGGAAGGTTGAGCTGCCATACCTCTTCCTCTGCCACCAGGTGCTCTGGACGGCGATCTTCCTCTCCAGGGTACAGTCGATAGCGATCGTCCTATCTGCGACCCGATGTTGGAGCTCTTGCGCTCACTGTCACTGCCGTCCTCTGTCTTGACCTTCTTTGCCGCCTGTTCTTAAGCGTCGTCCTTGGCTGCCCTGGACCTCTTCTTCTTGGGCTTCGACTTCTTCGTCCAGACGGGCATCTCGAGGTCCTTGACCTGATCCTGTTGCTCTGGCGACAGCTCGTTGGAGACGTGATTTCTCCAATCAGCCATTTTCCAGACAGGGTCCTGGATCATGGCTTCTCGGTCCTGCGATCGCTGAGTCTCAATGAACCGCTGGAGAGCAAAGGATGCACGTTGTGGCATGACTCTGCGCTCGCTGACCTCCTGGATGAACTTGGGCGGGCAAAGCTCCCAGATTGGCCAGGGCAGACGGAACGGTGGTTTCCCTCTACGAAGATCCACAAACAAGTGCCAAATCTGCTGCGACGGCTGCTCCATTAGCTTAGGGCATGCAATACCCTCGTGGTCGTCTAGGTTGCAGATTGGACAAGCTTTGATGAAGCATTGTTCATCAACGCTCGCTGCGCAATGCCGAACGGTGTGTCCAACGACCTTGCAATGGTCACAAACCGCGTTGTTTTGTGAATCGTTGCCTATGGTACTGGCGGTGTCCACGTCCATCGGTACGCTGCTCTGAGCTCTCTGGCAGAGGGCTGGCTCGAAGACAACCAACTCGCCAGTACGTGACTCCCGAGATAGCAGCAAAAACGGTCTGGCAGTCAACATGCCTTGTGGGGCATTTTGGTTAGTATCCAGTCCTCCCGCGAAGGTAAGGTTCTGGGCTTGCTGCTGCCTACCCTGCTCCCGGTGTCGTGCAAGTCGTTGATTCAACTCCTCTTGCATCTGTGCCAGTGTCTCAGCTTCACTTTCGTAGGCAGACTGCTGCTCCTGAATCTGAGTAGCCGGAGCGATTCCAGCATTCTCATGTTCACGAGCCTCGTCTCCCTCGCGTTGAAGGGCCGCTGGCTGACCCATACCTCCAGCAGCCATTTGCTGTGGCACTCTTGGAACCTGATGATCATTAGCTCTTGGTGGGCCAAGCATGTCTGTAGGAGATGGGCATACCTCTCCTGTGGCAGGTCTGATTGACAGGTCCGAGCCGACAAACTGGGACTCGATGCCCTCTTCCGAACCCGAAGGCGAGCTGTACTCAACATCGCTCTCAAACTTGATGGGAGTGTCACCTGCTTGGGCAGCCCTTAGGGCCTCCCTAACTCTCTTCCTTCGCATCTGCCCCACCTTCCTATCCACCAACGTCGGCTCATCTTTTATAGTTCGATCATTTGGCGTCATGAATGGAGTGTTTGCTGCTGTCATCAGCGTCGAATGTATGAGGAAAGTCTTCTACGAAAATTGTGCGAGTTGTGAATAGCTTTGCTTACAAATCACGTGTTGCAAAACATTCACTTTGAGATTTGAATTGAATTATTGTAAATGGGAAATTGATCTGATGTCACGTTCTGAGATTCAAATCTCTGGATACTCTAAGATCTAGCTAGGTTCAGAAACTCTTATGACAATTTCTCCATCACTGTCGAGGATGAACGAGAGCCGTCTGCAACACCATGACATGTAGTGGTTACGGCTTGGCTATTAAGCTTCATTCGCTCTTCTTCGCCAATTCAGCCTAGTCAATCCATTGCTAAACGTCATTGGAGAATCCCCTGTAGCAATTCATAAGTTTGACTGCTTCTTCAAGCTTCTGGCATCGCGATGTCGCCTCTGCTTCTCTGTCGTTGAGTCTCGTAAGCATGGCTACTGCATTCTCCATGGACGCAGTCTCCAGCGATTGGAGGTCCCGCACACCGTGTTCTATCTCTGCAGTATCGAGAGGATATTTGCCCGCTTTGAGCTCCTCAACGGACGTCAAAGCAGCAAGCCTCTGCTCTGCCTTTTCAATCGAGGCCTTCATGTTGTTCCTTGCCCAAGGATGAGTCTCGAATATATCCCTTTTCTTCTCATTGAGGTTGTGCTCGTGCTTGTAAGGCTAGGTTCTTCTCACGATGAGGTTGAATTCATACTACCAAGTTTGAGTCCCTACTAAATCGGTCATAAGAAGCTCTGCAGCCTCGAGCTGCTTTCTTTCATACCTTGAGTATCGGGATCGTGATGCCTTCTACCCTGACAAGTATTACTTTCAGACACGACACGGTCAACTGCCATGTCGTTGGGGTGGCCCCAGCACGGATCAGTTTGAACCGTGCAGGGAATTCTCGATCAGTAAAAAAAACAGCGCTCTGTTTTGCTTCGTCAGCTCGTGGTCGTGATGTGCCAACGGGACGCCTGTCTGTTCTGCTATGCCACGGGGAGGTGGAGATCGGTCCGCTGAAATGAAGCTAGCCAGCCCATGACCATGCTACCGTAGTTGCTTGCTTGACTGTCAATTGATATTAATGTTGGTGGCGGTGTTGGTGTTGGTGACGGCAAGGCTGGGTTGGCGCAGCGAAGACTCCCTTTGTATAATAGTCAGCAGACTGGTAAATAAACTACTGTAAGTATCTACCTAGCGTGGAGAATATTCTACAGTACAACAAGCGCCTACACATGCAAGTGGTACAATCTGCGGGGAAGAGATTCGCTCTTAACCATAGGCGGAAAGTCATCTACTTATTTTGCCTACAGATTGGCCCCCTGGTACTGTAGGTTCAGCATTTCTTGCCTACAGAACCAGACAAGTACCCCCTAGTATCCTACACTACTGAACCAGCTGATAATTTATTTGGTACTGTCAGTTAGTACTGTGTTTAGAAGTGGAGTATCCTGTTCCTAACACCCCGTGCTCGCCCAGAGTTCGAACGCGTTGCTATCCGAATAGGGCGACCCATTATCAAGGTACCAAGGCGACGAGAAATGAGGCGGCAGGTGATTATGAATCCAAGATAGAAGCAGCCCTCGCCATCACCAGAACAATCCACCGTCGAATCCACAAACAATACATGGCTCTGGCCTCGATGAGAACGCAGTACTGGCCACCAGTGCCTACCTTTACCGAGAAAGATGTCGGTACTCAGGCGGGACGAGTTTTCATTGTCACCGGCGGCAACCAAGGCATTAGCTTCGAGCTGATCAAGATGCTCTACCCCACCGGCGCCACCATCTACATGGCGAGCCGCTCCAGAGAACGCGCCGAACAGGTCATCAAAGATGTGACGGCCAAAGATCCCTCTCACGCCTCGAACCTCTGATTTCTTCTTATCGACCTCGATGATCTTGTGACCGTCCGCGTTGCTGCTGAAACCTTTGCAGCCCAGGAATCTCATCTGGATATCCTCTGGAACAATGCTGGCATCGGCGCCGTGCCCGCCGGCTCGAAGACCAAGCAGGGCATCGAAGCTCACATGGGCGTCAACGTCGTCGGTTCTCTCCACTTCACGCAACTCCTCCTTCCCCAGCTCCGCGCCGCTGCTTCTACCTCTCCTAGGGGTAGCGTGCGTGTTATCTAGACGAGTTCCATGATGATGGAGACCAATGCTCCAAAAGGCGGGTACAACCTGCGCGATATCGAGAAGGGCGGTACAACAGATACATATGCCAATTACGGTACCTCGAAAGCGGCAAACTGGATGCTGGCCGTAGAAGCCGGCAAGCGCTGGGGGAGCGAGGGTATTCTTAGCGTTTGTCAGAATCCAGGAAATCTGAAGACGCACACCTACCATACCCAGCCTAAGCTTATGATGTTCTTCGTTAATGCCATTCTGCATCCTCCGAAGATAGGTGCGTACACAGAGTTGTTCGCCGGTCTCAGCAGGGACATCACGGAAAAGCATCAGGGGTCTTATATCATCGCTTGGGGGAGGATATACTCCCAAATCCGAGGAAGGATATCCACGAGGCAATGGAAAAGGGAAAAGGGAAAGAGCTGTGGGACTGGTGTGAGAAGCAGATCAAGCTTCACAAGTAGAAATTTTCTTGCTGCCACTTTATATCTTTACTGCTTTCACATGAATAAACATCTATCTAAAAATGTCAATTTGCTGTTATCTCTATCCTGCTTTTCCAAACACCAATTTTCTATATCTTACGAAATATTACCAAATAAATGAGTAAGTCAAGTTTCAAAGATCATGAGATGACACGTCACTAATTCACAAACTCTTCACATTGACTCTCACCACTTTGCTGTCCCTCCTCACACCCGCCGTAATCTGATCAAAAGCACAGTCTACATCCGCCCTTCCCGTCTCGAAATACTCAAAGTCAGAAGACCGGAACAGCACAGCAACCACCATTTCTAGCTCCGTATACCCCAGCTGCATCCCTAGACAGACCCTCGTGCCCTTATGAAAAAAACATCGCATATCTTCCCAAGTCCTACTTTCCGTCAGGACCCTTGGCATTGTCTAGCTAGCGCTCGGGGATGAACGAGAAAGATGATGGGTATATTGATTTATCGAAGTACGCATGCCAGGCGTCAGAGGAGACCGGAATCCCTGCAGGGATGGTGTATATCTCGTAATGTATGGCTTTGGAGCGGTGGATGCGTGGGGAGGAGACCATGTGTGAAGAGCTATC
Source organism: Proliferodiscus dingleyae (assembly GCA_003988795.1). Lineage (NCBI taxonomy): Eukaryota > Fungi > Ascomycota > Leotiomycetes > Helotiales > Lachnaceae > Proliferodiscus > Proliferodiscus dingleyae. The sequence goes on from QYAK01000045.1 coordinate 102,838, forward strand.
ACGTGATTATGTGCATTCGTGATCGCCCATGCAAACCTATCATTGCGGACTCTGCATAAAATTCGTCAACCTCGCCTAAATTATGCCATTCGACCATGGTGACCATATGTGAAAAATTCTACATATCGCATCGCGTCTTGGGGTCGACGTTGATAGGCGGGACAAGCAATGGTGTCACAGTGGGGCCAGATGAGCATCAACTTGTTGCCCCTCTACCATCTACATGTCAGCGCGGATTTTAGCACTCGTGCCGCTAACATGGATCGAACATTTGTACTTCTCTGTTCTATCATACGGCTTTCATGCCGCTTTGATAAGAAATTGGTATCCATCAGACTCCACTCAAAAGCATTGCCAATGGAGCGACCTCTACCTGGACTTTAAGTCTGGGTGGATTCGAGAGCCTTTTCCTGGCTACAGTAGTATCTAAATTCTGTTGCTCGGCAAAGTAGGAGCCATTTCCCAGGAGCAACTCTTTACTACTTATTAATCACGTTCCCGCCCTTATGAAAGTCCACCATCGATCCTCCCTTTTGCAACTTCAAGATGCGTTCAAAACGTCAAGGGAGGGCTTGGTATCATTGGTACGCTCAGGCTGACAGTCGTGAAGAAAGAAAACTCATTTTCAAATTGGACCTCCTTATCGTACCGTATGCAGTGGTGGCATATTGGATCAAATACATCGATCAGTCAAATATCTGTAAGTTCCAATGTACGACAGCGAAAAGCTTCCTGACAGATCAATAGCAAATGCCTACGTTTCTGGTCTCAAAGAAGACCTCGGATTCAATTCGAACCAGCTTGTCAATCTGAATGCGATGTATGTGACGGGTGCAGTGATCGGACAGCTGCCATTCACCTTTCTGTTCCCAATGTTTCCCATGAACTATACCATTCCGTCGTTGGAACTTGGATGGGGCATCTTTACACTTCTTCAGTATCGTTCCCAGAGCTATGCCGAATTGATGGCTTATCGATTCTTCGTTGGAATCTTTGAAGTAAGTCTGGAGGTAATGCTACAACGTACTGTACTAACCATGGCTACAGGCTGCTTTCTTTCCAGGAGTTCATTACGTTCTGGGTTCTTGGTAAGTTATCGCCACCTTCTCGCTTGATCATCTGAGTAGAATATCCGGTCTACAGATGTACATTCTCCAGTAAACTAACTTTGGGACTACTGACAGGTATAGAGGCGATGAGCTTGGCCGTCGAGGAGGCGTGTTCTATGTTGGTCAGATGCTTGGAACACTTACAGCTGGATTTATCCAGAGTGGAGCTTCCGCCAACTTGAATGGCATTAGAGGTTTGGCTGGATGGAGGTCAGTCTGTATTCGCGTCTTTGGAATGAAACTGACAAGAGAATCCAGATGGATGTTTATCATAAGTTCCCTCATGACAATCCCCGTGGCAATTGCAGGAGCCTTCATCTGGCCTGGAACCCCCGCAAAGCCTAACAAGCTCTTCCTGTCAGATGCAGAGCTGGAATTGGCAGTGAAACGTCTCAAGGAGATCAAATCAGACACAGAAGAAAAGGCTAAAATCGGCCGCGTGTCGCTACTACGAAAGATAGCCACCGACAAACGAGTCTATATTCTTACATTATGGGATTGTTTCTTCTGGAACGCGGGTTCGACTTCATACGGCGGGTATCTCCTCTGGCTCAAGAGTCTTCATCGCTACTCTACTCCCAAAGTCAACCAGCTTGGAACTACTGCGCCAGCTCTTGGCATCTTCTATGTCCTCTTTGTCAATTTCAGCTCGGATTTACTTTGGGGTCCTAGCGGTGCAATTGCTTTTGCTCACGCGTGGAACTTTACGGCAATGGTTATCCTAGCCACATGGAAGGTACCAGAAGCGGCGAAATGGTTTGCGTTCAACAGCACTTATACTCAAGTGGCAATGAGTAGTGTTCTCTATGGTTGGGCAAACGATATTCTCCGTCACGATGCTACGGAACGTTCTGTTATCTTGACATTTATGAATTTGTTTTCGCAGAGTACAACGGCCTGGACAGGAGTGCTTACCTTCCCCACTTCTGAGGGTCCGAGATTTCTCAAAGGATGGACTTTCTGTGCCGTGAACTCATTTTGCTTGGTCCTTTTCACCTATGCCGTTATCCGTCCACTTGCACGGAAGCAAGAAAGAAAGCTAGAGATTGACACATCAAGTGTCGAAGATTCTGTTGAGACTCGAAAGTCGACTGAAAGGGACGGGTCGGCGAGAAACTCGAAAATCCATGCAGATATCTCTATCACACCACAGCTCCCAGCATAATACGAGACTTTGTTTCTTTGGGGGATTTGTGATGCCAAAGAGCACTTTGGCTTGGTGTTTATGTAACGGTTCTACTCTACTACACGGTCACGTGTGGCAGGGTAGGGGACGTTGGGTTGGAATTGTTGTAGTAACGAAGTGTATATATGAAGTCCCGTTACAGCTCCCTAGTGTAAGTAGAAAGCTATGTTAAGTTGAGCACGAAGCTCCTATCTAATGAGTGGCTACTCCTACTTATATAGAACCTTCGTAACGTAGAGTCCCTCAGGGCTCCTATAGGGGAGTCTGGAGTCTACTGTGGGAGGGGTTGGAGTCCGACTCCATACCCCTGCACCACCCTGGCATGGACTCCACCACGTGACTTCCCTACTGTCGATACGGGTGGTAAGGACCGTATTACTATGATAACATGATAAGTCCAAAGAAAGGCTTTCCTATTAGTCCCCCGATCCCTTTCGCTCCCGAGCTCCTATCCCCTCCCTGGTCCCTTCCTCCTAAGAGACCCGTGGGTTCTAGGAGCCGCGTACCGTGATCGTGACAGTTTAGTAGAAGGTCAATAGCATTTAGCATAAGAAGGTAGCTAAGGCTATCACGTATATGCGTGACACGTGCACCCGAAACAGATCCAAATCAGTACCGAAACGGTACCAACTAGTCTCTACCCCCTTTCCCTAAGGATATAAGAAGGGTTAGGACTCATACTCGTTTCGGAGGCTATTCAGATTTCTTCCTACCAGATGCCTATAAGTAATTGATACTGTTAGATACCATATGCACTCCCATATGCCTCTGTAGTACTTGTATTAATCTTCGGCGTCACAGGATTGGGGGGTTGAAAATATGGATTTTGAGAAATGAATATTTAATATATAAGAATTAATTTTTTTTAAAACCAAAATATTTCATTAAATGCTATTCCACAAATAGCGAGAACGAAAATAATTATAATCAAAACCAACTCCGATAATTCGGGTAAAAAATATCTCTCCAGCAAAATTTCTTATATGGGGAAGCAGGCCTGGAAGCATTCGTAGTTGAAGAGGATGAGCTGGGCCGCTCAATGCCTCGGTTCAATTTCGAGTTCCTGCATCGCTACAGGGGTCATACGATCAGATATAAACATGGATGCGAAGACGGTTCATCTCTTTTCCATTGTCCTAACATTGGTTTAGCCCCACGTACCCCGCGCTGTGCTACCTATTTATTCCACCGTTATTTATCCCCGCATGATGACGGCGGGTGAGCCTCATTAATTACTTCAAAGAACAGCCTAGCCCCGCTTTTCTGATAAAACTTCTTCCACTTCGTCCCTCTTTCTCAGCTTTCTCTAGACTTTTACGTAGATTTTCCAAGAATGTTTGTCTATATAAGCTCGTTATGTTTTCATTATCAATCTCTGTAACAGCTGGCCCTAGTTGCCCTCGAAAAGCAGGTTGGGATTGCCTTTATCATTAATAAACGTGTGCTACGCTTTTCTACATCCATCATGTTGCTGCCTCTGCTAGTCTGTACAGCTGCCTTGGTGATTGCGTCTCCCATTTACGATAGAAGTTGTGGTAACACGACGGCTCCTGTGGTTGACCTCGGCTCTGCCGGATCTTATATGGGAATTGTTCAAAACAATGGAACGTAAGCGGTCTAGGATAATGTGACACTTCAAAGGCGATCACTGACTTTCTATAGAGTTGCTTCGTGGAAGGGGATCCCTTACGCACAGCCGCCTCTGGGACAGTTGCGCTTTATGCCACCTGAACCTCTGTCGACGCAGAATTCCTCCGTTGTTGATGTGACAACTGATGCCTTGCGTTGCGTACAATTTTCAGGGGCTTCCTATGGCGTTATTAACGCGAACATCGTAGGATCGCGATCCGGCCCAGGTCAGGAAGACTGTTTGAAATTGTGGATATGGAAACCGGCCAACACCTGTGCTGGCGCCTTGCTACCAGTCATGTTTTATATCCATGCAAGTACCCTCAACAGAATGTTTTTCGAGGTTCTGGCTAACCTGAGTACCATTAGGGCGGTGGTTTACAATTCAGCGGACCTGCCAACAATGATTTCAGCGACTGGGTCGGCCAGAGCCAAAACTTCATCGCCGTGAATGTCGGTTATCGTCTCGGGGCTCTTGGGTTCATGGCGCAGGAATCATTGCCTTCTGCCAATGCGGGTCTGCTTGACCAGCGCTTTGCTCTGCAATGGGTCCATCAGAATATAGCAGCGTTCGGCGGCAATCCCAATGATGTAACCATCATGGGCCAGTCTGGAGGCGGGTATGCTGTAGTATCTCAACTGGCCTTGTATGATGGCGATGCCCAGGGGTTGTTCCACAAGGCAATCCCACGTTCCATTCAGCGATCGCCTATGTTCCATGTCAGCGATCTTGCAGACCGGAATGCAGCTTACTTCAGCCTCCTCAACTGTACCACAGGGCAAGCTCAGCTTGATTGCTTCCAAAATGCATCTGTACCATCCCTTGTGAATGCTTACAATTCGCTGTCTAGTTATAAGGCACCAAGTGGGTAAGTAACAAGCCCTCGCTTGCGACTATCGTTGACGTCCTTAGAATATTCCAAAACCTCACATTTGGGTCTTCGGGGGCTTTTCTACCGATGATTGATAATGTGACCCTGACGGACACGGTCACACGGCTATTTAAGAAAGGGATGGTTGCTAATGTACCTGTCATTGCGGGTACTGTCAATGACGAAGGAGCCGCTGTAACGTCTCATAACGTGACCATTCTCACGCCTGCCACGAACTCAATCTGGAACTTGACAGCCAACCAAGTGAACCAAGCTGCGACTTTCTACCCCGTCAATGCAACTTTTGGCTTTGATAGCCCTGATAACTTCTTCCTCTCTGGTTTCAAAGCCTACATTCAAAGCCTGAGCCCCTTTGGCGAGCCAGGGATTACGGGGTCCGAACGTGTGGTTGGGAGATATATAAGTCAGGCTTATGGTTCTAGCCGCGTGTGGACATTCCGCTTCAACGCTCCTGGTAAGGTTGCACGCTTTACTATCGTCGTTTTGCTTAGAATCATTACGGACGCTTATTCTCTCCGAATAGGGGTCGGAACTAACTACAACGGCGACTCGCATACGTTGAGTTGGGTAGCTCATTCTGCCGACAACAGCTACTTACAGAATGCCACGTCTGTTATGACAGCATTTGAGAAAGCCCTTGCCTACGAATGGCGCGCTTACATTGGGTCTTTTATCCGTACTGGGAATCCCAATACAGAAAAGCTGGCCAGCTCACCTACCTGGAAGACCTACGGTGCTCTCAGTGACTATATCAACTCCCCCATCCGTCTAGTGCCTCAGTTTGGGTTTTCTAGCAATGCCAACTCAACCTATCCAACGAGTACACAACTTGAAATATCTCAAAAGGCCCAGCTAGAACGGGAAGATTGGTGGACGTCAGACTCTCAGCTAGATTCTACTAAGTTGTGATGTAGCGAAACGTTTTGTACAAAAATTGAGATGGGCTTCACGTATTTCACAAGTAAACGTTCGTCTTCAGTGCTGACTGGTATAATCAAATGAGCCCTCATTCGATGACTGTGAACTCGGTATAAATTTGCTATATACAATCATGCACACGATAAAGTCCAGTCCCCACCTTTCAATCCAGTTGCATCGCCACCGACTAGATCCACAGTTTCACCATCACTACTCTTCAACACCCCTGACACACCAGGCAAGCTCACACTCCCAGACGTGTCGGCCGGAGTACTGAAGCTCATTTCCGTAACTGTGCCGTTGTCTCCACCCGTTGCCTTTAGTGTATTCCCAAACCATCCCAACGCTGTTGAGAACCCTGCCTCAACTTCTGTCAGATCCCCAGGCTGCGGGGCAATCCTCCAAACTTGACCACTTGCTTCCTCCAGATGGATACCAGCAACATAGAATGACATCAACGACGTCGGGCCGGTGCTCCAGCCATGCGCATGTGAAACTCGTGGATCGTTCGTGTAGGGAGCATAATGAAGACTGCCATCGGCTGAGAACCCCTCGATGAATGTACTGTTCGTCATCCTGGGGTCATTAAGCATGAATCCCCATTGTCTCCGGATCAGTTCCAGTGCAGACATTGCATCATAGGCCAACAAATGACCCTCGAGTTCGAAGCTGCCAATAAAGGGCGAGATTGTCAACAGAGTACCACCAGCTTCTGGAGCCGGTGCGCCATACGTGCCCCAGCGAGATTTCAAGGCTTGGGAGATGGCCTGTGATTGTGCTGGTGACAATGTCAGATTTGATTTGAGTGCCCATGCATTGCCGTCTTGTGGGGAGAGAGTGGTGGTTTCATTATCCGTGTAGAGATTTGTAGCAGGGTTCCAGAGGCGCGTATTGGCTGCAGTCTTGATTGTCGACGCAATAGGAGCCCACTTGCTAGCAGAAGCTGTGTCGTTGAGGATTTTGGCAAGGTGGATTCCTTGATTGAGGGTGTAGTAGAGGATCGCATTTGCTTCGATGTTCTGTGGGGTCAGCAAGGTGAAAATTAGCAGGGGACCAGACTTACATGACCTCCCATTCCAACGCGAAGCCAGTCTGCAGGAGCCGTTACATTCATCAAGCCAGAGTCATCGATGTAGCTTAATGACCATGCCAAACCACGAGTGAAATGTCCCCAATTGTCCTGGAGATAACCCAAATCCCCTGAGTATTGGTAATAGTAAGAAATGCCGACCAGACTGTACAGGTGGTACGTGAAGCTGACGATTCCAAGCTGATCAAATGGATAACCTGCATATGGTAACTGTCCGGTGGCATTTTGGAGAGCAAGAAGTGAGTCAAGAGAATTCCTGACGGAATCCAAATCGTTTGTAGAGACAAAAATGCTGGGTAAGGCGACCGACATGTCTCCAGGCCAGACCTCGCGGTCCCGTTTCGCGCCATCCACCACACAGCTGCCGCCTTCTGTGATGGTTGCATTATTATACCACGTATCTGTCTGAGGAAGGGAGATTGTCATGTTCGAAGAAATCGTGCCAAGGTGGACGAGAGCATTGCCGTAATGTGGGTTGATGTTGCAAAGTTGATTGGTGTAGGCGCCTAAAATCAGCAGTCAATCGCGGGAGAAGCTTACAATCAATCGAGGTTACTTACCAGCATACCAAATCCTGTTTAACAATTCATCATTACTATGAAAGTAACCTGCATAGTTCTTGAGGTCCTGCAGTGGCGCAGCAGTGTAATTGGTGACGACGCTTGTGACTTGGATGATACTGCTTCCATTGTTGACCAAACTCAGATATCTAAACGCCCCTCGTTCATGGTACCTCTCCACAGTATATGTACCAGACCCTTGTCCAACAGGAAGCCAGAGAATCTCATCCAATCCAGCATCTGCGGTTGCATCACTCGCTTGTCCATTGATCCATAGGCTTGATTCCGTATATGTCAAGCCGATTCGTGCGTTCGGCGACGAGGATTGTCCTACCGTCACGCTGACAACTCCTGCAATGTTCTTGCCGTAGTCGAAAGTGATGGAGGAATTGCCATAGAATATTGCATTGCCAGAGCCATTAGTCAACGAATTCGCATTCGTAACAGTTCCGTTGACTTTGTGGACAGAGGCAGGATGGAGGGTACGAGTATCTGGGGCGAGGATATATTCGCTGTATGGGATGGCAGTAGCTAGCCAGCTAAGAGCCAGAAAGGTCAGAATGTAGTACATCTCGACAAGCAGGAGGTATACCTAGAGGAATTGACTGCTAGAGCTCGAAAGATATAGACTTTCGCGTCCCCAGATTCTCACCTACTACGCATTTCAATCGCCGCGATTCGTGTGCAACGGCCCGCCGCGTGAGGCTTAGATTCATCAGGTACCGGCACCACAAAGCGGGAGGCAAGACTTGAGTCATTGGTCGTTTCGACATCTTGCAGTGGACATTGTCTTTGATAGTGTCAAAAAAATCAAGTGTGATTCTGGAATTTCGGCAGAAAGAATAGCGAGAGAAGAGGTCCTTGCTCGAAGAGGAAAATGATTGGCACCTGCAAATCGGTCCGACGTTTGCCTTACCCCACAAACTTTTTAGATGTGGACAAAACATCCTTGATTCTTGCCCTGATGTTGTGTAGCTACTAGATAGTCTTTTTGATCGATAAGTCTGTGCTCGAGGTTCTGTTCACGACATCCCAACGACCCCGCATTTTCCCCACGTCAGTGCGGGGTAAGGTTTTCCAGCATGCCTGAGTTCCTGGCCTCGCAGTCGCAGACGCCACGGTCATCATCTACGCCGGCGAGACAGCAACAATGATGATGATCGAAGTAACGCAGACTTAGACCCATCGCTTCATTCCTTTTCCGGGAATATTTCTCTCACGGCCGACATCGCTTGTAACCTCCGGACGATCTGTCGCGGCGACACTATGAGCACGATTATTCCCATCAGTCAACGTCAATGAGCTTGAGAGCCAGATGAAAGCCGTGCGAAGATACGTTTACGACAACCAGTGAGGAATACGTATCAATTGTGCAGTGAGACGGAAAGGAACTTCATTACGAGGACGTACTGCTTGCATTTTCGTTGTGGAGGCATTAATTCCGCTTTGCTCACGCATGACTAAGCTTACGTGCAGTATTCAGAGCTTCACAGACATCAGATGAAATAGCATCATTTCCAAAAACCTAGCTTTTGCACGATGAGAAGCCATGTACAGTGATCTTGGCGTCTTCTTAATACACCCTCGGTCGCATTCATATACAAATGCTTCTATGAAGTCCACCTGCTGGGGGTTTCTTTGAACACATCTCTCGACGCGGAACGCTTCTTGCATTGGAGATGGATCGGAATGCAGTCACTGAAGGTTTCAATCTAACAGTATTCCCACGTGAGTGCAATGTTGATTCCAGAATGCTTGTCTCAGCCGTTCAGATAGTTCATCCGAGTCCGACTGAAGTTCACGTCACGGACTTCCGTGAATAGTGTCATCAGCATGTATAAAATTCCCGTGATCTGTAACAACACCAATCATAATCAATCATCTTTCAAAATGTCTAAACTCTTTACTGTTTTCGGAGCCACCGGCCACCAAGGAAGCTCGATTATCAATTATGTTCTGAATGATCCAATCCTCTCAAAAGAGTTCATTGTCCGCGCCGTCACTCGCAATGTCAACTCAGAGACGGCCGAACAACTCAAAGACAAGGTCGAGCTTGTCCAGGGTGACATGTCTGACCGCGCATCCCTCGATGCAGCTCTGACTGGCACCCACACGGTCTTCTCCATGACCACACCTTCATTTGGCCCTGATGCATTGGAAATCGAATACAACATTGGCAAGACTATTGCTGATGTCGCCATCGAAAAGGGTGCCAAGTGTATCATCTTTAGTACCCTCCCTTCCTGTAAAGAAATGTCCGGCGGCAAATACACCACTGTCACTCCCTTTGACGCCAAGGCAAAGATTGAGAAGTATATTCGAGGACTTCCAATCAACAGCGCATTCTTTGCAGGAGGGTTCTTTATGGAAAACTTTCAATCCCAACCATTTTTGGGCCCGCAGAAGGCACCTGACGGCAACTGGGTTTTGGCCCGCCCTATCTCTGGAAAGACTCTGTTTCCATACATCGATGCCGTTGGTGATACGGGCAAATTCGTTGGTGCTATTCTTGCTAAACCTGACAAGTACAAGGGCAAGACGTTTTGTGCCGCCGCGGGACTGTATACTTTGGAGGAAATCGCTGCAATCTTGTCCAGAACGTCGGGTCAGACTGTTGTATACAAGCAGGTGTCTGTCGAGGAGTTTAGAAATATTCTACCTTTGCCTCCGGCGATGGTGGATCTCTTCATAGATGGGTTTCTAAGTCAGGAGGAAAATGGATACTTTGGACCAGACACAAAGGGGTTGGTTGCATGGGCTACTGAGAATGCGCGAGGTCGATTGACGACTCTTGAAGAATATCTCGAGGCTCATCCGCTTGAACTTCTGTAAATAAAATAACTGGCATCTATGAGTTATTCTCGTTCGTTATGGATTCAGGTCCTGTGTAAGAATGAGATACGATGGGGAATGGTCACGAGCATAGGCATCACCTATCTGCTTGAATCTCTTCGCTTATGATCATGTTCCGCTTTTTCTTTTTTCCTCCCGTAGTATAGCAGAACAATTGACTCGTTCTACGCTCCAGGGATTTGTGATCGTCACAAAGAGTGCTCTTGTCAAGCAGAAGCAAGGAGGAACCACGCGTCAACCCCCGCTCGACAGAACCCGTTCAGAATTTCCATTCTGCTCATTACCATCTGTTCTCTCCTCCTGCTCCAGCTTCACCACCACCACCCTCTCCACCTTCTCTCTCTCCTCCTTCGCCTGCTTTCTCTTCTCTCTCCTCCACTCCTTGGCCTTCTCCTTCCTCTTCTCCTTCCGAGTCATCTTCCCCTCAGCAGATCCTTCACCGGGTTTGCCGTTCTCACTAGCATCTCGTCCTCGAGGACTTCTGTTCCTGCTACCTCCTGGGCGACCTCGCCGGTTCTCAGATCTACCACCCTGAGAGCTTCCAGCCGCTAGTGGCATGCGGTCCATATAACGCCGGTACATAGCGTTATCCCGCAGCTGCTCTCTGTCTCTGAGCCTCGTTCTGCCGTTCAATCTCCATGAAGGAACTCGCGGCCCGCTGCATTTCATTACCCGAACCTCCAGAACCTCCCTGACCATGGTAGCTGCCACTGTATCCTCGAGGTGCTCAATAGTCGTTCCCACGTCGCTGAGTAGACTGCTCCTTCGAGGAATGGGTGCTTTCCGCTCTTGGCCCTGTTGGGACATTGACAAGCGCCGTGCTCTCTGACTAGGCTGGTGATCGACCTCTGCCACTACCCGTCATCTGTCTCTTTGCCGCAGGTTGCTTCGTTGCAGATCCAGTAGTCGCGGGCGCAGTCGGGGGTGACATCTCTCCTGCTGGCCATTTGGACATCTTAAGGTTCTTGCAACGCTCTCGAAGCTCCGGCGATAGCTCATGAGAGGCTGTGTTCCTCCAATTGGGCTGCTTCCACACACTGTCCTCGATCAATGTATCTTGATCCTGGCCATGCCCCTTCTCTTGGAGGCGACGCAACGCAAAGCTCGCACGCTGTGGTAAGAACCTTCCCTCTCATACATCTCGCTCCCACTGCTCTGGGTTGAGTTCCCAGAGTGGCCAGGGCAAATGGAAGGTGGTCTTCCTCTGCGGCGGTCAACGAACAGGTTCCAGAGCGCTTTTGCCTTGAGCTTCCCCAATTGCTTACAAAGGATACCCTCGTGGTCAGCCTTGTCGCAGAACAGGCATGCTGGCATAAAACCTTCAGCGTCGAAATTGGATACGCAGTCGCAGACTCTGTGTCCAGGAGCCTTGCAATGGTCGCAGATATCCTCTATCTGGTCCAGCTTTCGCTCTCTGCTCCCTGCCCAGTCACCGGCAGTTTCCACGTCCATCGGTTTCTCACGCGGTTGCTCGCTGCTAGGACCAGGGGCCATCATAGGGAATCTTCTCACTTTGGGCATACCAAGACCGTCGCCGATCTGCTTAACTTGTCCCATCAGATGCTGCGACTCTTCTGGCTTGAGCTTCTCGGCCTCTCTCCGCGCCAGATCCTCTGACGCCTGGCTCTCTTGAGGCGCAACTAGATTCCATATCCTTTCCGCCATAGTAGCAATAGACTCCCCGCGGGCGGGTGTGTCTTTTCGCTCTGGCCTACTGTGCTCCGCAGAGTTCTTGCCTTCGATAGGCACGTCATCCTTGGTGCTAGCGACCTTTGTTTTGGGCGCTGGAGCTACCGCATCAGCCTCTTCCACAGACTTGGCGGCTTCTCCTGTCTTCCCAACACTGTTCCAACTGTCCTTGGCACCGAGGTTCCTGAGACTTTCCGCCACTGTCTCCTGAACCTGAGTAGTAGCCGCGGGGGCGTCCACTCTTTCCGTCTCTGAAACCGCCTGTGCCTTGCCCTGCTCTGCTGCTGATTCTCGGCTGGGGCCCCCAATGGACTCCTTGCCTGAATCTGCAGAGGCCTTGGACTTTTCCTCTTCAGCTCTCCTTTGTTCGTCCCATAGGCGATTTGTATCGCTCATGAACACCGGAGGCAGACGATCAAACGGCCGCTCGCCTATCGACAGTCAGAACACGTTGTATGGCATCATAGGCGTGTGGGTCCACCCCAGCTCTTACTGCCACCTCACGTAGCCTAGGCATATACCATTCATACAACCAGAAAGGCCGTGTAAACTTAGAAAGTCGATCCGTTGGTGGTTCCATCTTGCTGTTCGCGACTATGTCTCGGAAGAGGAGGAAGAAGAGGAAGAAGGGGGGGGAAGGTTATATTCTACCGCAGCCGCTAGTCTAACGCAAATTCAATATTCGATACAGCCTTGATTGTGCGCGGCCGGTATCTCGCGTAGGAGGTGAGTTCGTTAACAATATCGACAACTACGTTACACATCACTGATACAACATGTCAGAATCACACGTATACCCAGAAGACATGGTGCCTGCTATCTCGCAACGGTATGCGAGTCAGCCGCTACATCAGCTAACAGTTCTACGGAAGAATCGGCCCTATCCAGGGCTCTTTCTGACGAAGCAGAAGTTAGAGGAGGATGTCATCCCAAGGAACCAGCGGGCTTCCTATCCGACCAATATTAGTGTCGATATTATGTTGACAGTCCTTCGACAGTTAATCTCATATGGGTACAGCATTGATCTCGAGGGAACAAGGTCGGCCAACCTGACAGAAGAAGCTTTTGTTAGGGTAGCAGGCACAGATCTAGGATGGGTGGACATTGAAGACTGAAAGTTGGAGCACGAGCTCTTTAGTCATCTTGGCCTGCTCGATAGCAAGAGCATCGCTGCTCGTGGATTGTCTATGGATAACCTACAATTTAGACTGGTTGGTCGTCGATATGCATAGCCGTTGCAGATGATCAGACAGCCACCAGGGCAACAGAGTTTACTGGTGGGCAGATTCAGATTACGCGCTGGCAAGCGAATGATGTGAATAGCCTGGTGCCTTTCATGGTGGACACCTCGTCTACAATTGAGGAATCAACTGACATGTTCAATATCAGAGTGCACGACGGATCAGGAATGTTTTGTTTGAGTACATGGCCGAAATCCCTCCTCATCGAGGATACTGTCGCCGAAACCTCCCGTACAATCTCCGACTACGAGTCCTCAGCATCAAAACACCTGGTGTATGGGCTAGAGATGATGGTACACTGAAAATAGGAACCAACGTGGGCGAGTATCATCTGTGTCAGGTCGTGCGTTTAGAAGACCCGAGCAGTATGGCTTCTGAAGAGGCGCAGACATACTGGAAGAGTGGCAGAGGGTTAGTTCCTTCGGAAGTGGGTGATTACAGGGCCAAGGAACCGCATCCGGAGTGGTGCTACTGCAGGTCCAGTATCAGAACCGATACGTAACGCACATGGTCAGTCTTAAAACCAAAATAGATGATATGTGCCTTCGGGCAGGTACTCAAGAGACGTCGAAGTCCCTCCAGAGCGGACAAAGCGGCAAGTAAAACATTTAGCCGTAGTAAGTTCACTGGCCGCGCGGCGCATGACATTCCCGCTAATCTACAGACTTCACAGCTACTTTTAGAAAAGCACATAGTATTAAGAAATAAGATTCGCAACCTATAATCCTCTTCTTAACGCTGTAAAATCTGTCAGTCCGTTTCATTCATCCTCATCGCTTTTGACAACAAGTGGCCTGGTATTTCGGCAATTTCTGAGTATAGAAATCGTGGTGGCGGAATAGCATGCAAGTAACGAGGATCAGGAAGAGAAACCGAGAGCTCGCGTGTTCTGAATGCGCCCAGTCGGCCGGGGCTTAGCGTCCGCATGGGCCATGATAGAGGTCTTCCATGATCTGTTAAGGCGCAGTTGAGGCTCCACAGAAACATTCCATACGGATGAACCAATGGCAACGAATGACAAGTACCACCCCCGGACGGTATTACTAACCAAAGCCAATTTTATTCTCGTTGCGGAGCTCATCGCTTAGAAACAAGCTTGTTTCCCGGAAATTCCTGGGTGCTTTTAGCTTCCTTTCTCACTATGCAGAGCCCCGCCCCTTACGTTCGGTCTTGTTGGTTACAACGAGGTTATATCACCATTATCCCGATGGATTAGATGATATATGAGGTTCAACTGATTATATTGAAGCTGTCGAATACAGTGTAGGGGGAGTGCAAAGCTTTTACCTCCTGCTTTGCACTATACCCTATTAGGTCTAGTATTCACAGAGATGCCTACATTGCAAGAGTTCCAACAGGTCTGTTTCCTGCCTCGACCATGATCTGGCGAGCTGAACTGAAAAAACTGTCCGCCATTTGGACTATTCGAAAGGCCTGCTTTATGTGCTTCAGCCCCAGCAAAACAATCATATTTTCATGTCCCCTCAGTTTCCAGTACATTATCAAAAAATGTGAGAGGAGAGTAGAAGCCAGAAGGAAAATCTGATAAGTCTTTATGTTAGTTGCAATCGGCATGACCGAGTGTGTTTCTCACATTGATTGTTAAACGTTGCGCCAAATCCATTCAGAGGTATGGCATCAAAATCCGTCAGAAAGTCGTGAGAAGCTGGCCCGCTACCGTCCTCGGCAGACGCTTCTGTGTTTCCAAGGACGATGCTCAGAGCTTTCGCTACTTTTCCAGCTTCCGCAGATGCCGTACTCATTTGAAGCCAAATCGTGTGCGAGATCGTTAGTCGTTGTCGAATCTCTTCAGCCCTAGGCGACCACGTTGTCCGTCCTGCAGTCTCAGGCAATTCAAATTTATCGACGTCTTGAAGGTAGAGACAGAGAACGCTCGTTGCGAGGAGAACATCCTGGTTGAAGATATGGGTGACCTTCCATCTAAGCTGAGACAAACGACCAAATGGCTGAGACTCTTCGTGAAGCATCTGTTGAAACGATAGAATCTTGAGTGCGGAATCTAAACAGATTCGTACCGACTCCTTGTCCCGCTCTTGAGACTGTCGAACTGGGTAGCTGATAAAAGCTCTCCGGTACAGGAGGATGCGTGATTTGTAGTAGGTCGTTTCTACACTTACCCGCTGTACCACAAGGTTTGGACTATCCGTGATGGGGTGTGGCATAGTTTCCCAGCGCAGCACGGGCGGAATAGCACGATTGTGCACTTCTTCAAGAAGTGCGTCGACCTTGGTGACCTTGTCGTAGGAAGGGGGATTAATATCGGCATTGATGTCGCAAATCAAGCCGAGAGTTGATATCAGTCGCCCTTTTGCAATAAGAGGGAGCACCGGTGTCCATTCTGTTTCTGGCCTCGGCGGAGGCATCTCGGTCGTGTCCTCTTCAAAATCACAGTCGCGCAGATTACGGGGCTGTTTCGTATCGATGTGCGTATCTGTGGCACTTCGAGGAAGGCCCATCTCCAAGGAGAGAACGAGGTCTAATTGAAGGATTGTAGTCCAGATGCGTCTTCGCATCTCACCCTCGAATGGAGATATTCCGGGAAAGTGATCTGGGTCCCGGTGATAGCCCATGCGCATTGCAAGATGAAGTATCATACTGATCAAAAGCCAGCCATCGGTAGCGTTATCTTTCAAGAGTATAAACTCTCCAGTAAGAACCGTTATGAGGGTCTCCAGGATGTAGGGTCCTCCCGTCGTATACCTAGCCAGATTAAGACACTGAACGGCCTTCTCCCGGAAGGCATCTTTCATGGCAAGATATTCCGCCTTGAGTGTTTCGGCTCGTCCGTCAGTCAAGTCAATGGTGAAGGTCTGCAACTGCGCAGCAATATATAACATGGAGAACATGAGACCGATCCAAGCGATCGAAGTTGCAGACGGATCTCTCCAGAAGGTTTCGTACTGGTCAAATGTCAGACTGTTCGAAATCGGCCAGGTTGGAAAGAACCCACCTCTCGGAGAAACTTCTTGCCATGGATGAGATCTACAACACACAGTCAATGCCTCTGGGAGCGGAAAGAAAGCTTGGATGTACTGACACGGGGTGATAAGGTAGGAATCGAAGTGGAGGGCCATGAGGCGGTCAACAACTGGACGAGGAGGAACAGCAACCAGTATTTCATCTCGAGTTGCATGACGGTTCGGGCCATAGAACAAGTGTGAACCGGGCGGAGCCTTGTTATCAGTGACCAAGTCCTCCTTCAGTCCTCTGATTTTTGTAAGAATGGCCTCCCAATGGGCACTCTGGACATAGCTGGTTCCAGACTCGCGCAACTTTAGGGTCCCAGGGTCTGCCGGAGATGCAGCTTCATCCTGAGGTTTCTTTGGTCTCTGGATCTCAGGGAACACATCTGCGAATGATAGCGAGCTCGTTCTCGGCGGTTTCGGTGCGGGCGGACTTGGGAGTGATTGGCCTTCCATGAGCGTCACGACAAGGCTCTCCAGTTCAGAGATTCTGCCATGGAGGCTAGTGGACTGTCGCGGAGCAACGGACTGTTGAGCATCGGGCGTAGAAGAAGATGTCGTCGCATAATTGCAGGAGTTGGTGAGGCCACGCCTTGAGCAAGCTCTGCACGGGCGCTGTCGGTCGCACCTCAGCCTGGCAAAGTTAAGCGTGCACGACCTTGTGATGGCTATCGAGCACGTACTTTCGGTGTCTACAAGGGTCGCAGGAAAGCTGGACTTTGTCTCTGCGTCGATTTGGCGGCGGACGCGGACGTTGAGCATTGTCGGCCATGGTGTGACTGGATTGAGGCGCTCGCGGAGCTCAACCTCGTACGCGGCAATCTGGGTATGCCCAAAGCGAAATTATCCCCTGGTCCGCTCTCGAACAGTTTCACAGCCACTTCAAGAAGAGAAAGAAGCTGTCTGGCGGCGCAAACCGAGAGGCAATAGAGAAAGCAACAACAGCGCGACCCTCCGACCCTCCGCGTCAAACCTCCGCGTCGACAGTCCGTGCGCCGCTAACGATGCCTGCTCCTCCGACCCTCCACATCCGCTCGCTCTCCCAGCTCCCCTTCTATCAAGCAAATCTCCAGTTTGGCTTCGTATTTACGGACCATTTTTCGGATTTAGTCGCTGGCGCAACAATTAGATTTTGCCCAAACCATGGCTATGACTCCTCTACGCGGCCTTCTCCATCCGGGCGTTGTGCGGCCGCCTATCCTGCCTTCAAATATATAGCAAGCAAAGCCAGGCACCAGTCACACCATCCTCGACAGCATATCATGGCGGCCGACTTGGAATCCGCCCATGAGAAGCCGGCCATATCGGAAGACGGCCACCAGGACCAACCATCTAGCGAGCCTGACCAAACAGCAATTGAACAAGAGACAAAAGACAATGTCGTCGATTGGGATGGGCCAGACGATCCCCAAAATCCGCGGAACTGGCCAGCATGGAAACGCATGATCCAAGTCGTCCTCGCCACCACTTTCTTGCTCACTGCGTAAGGCAGTTCCTGCGCTCCTCTAGCGAAGCAAATCCTGTACTGACTGATACACATACAGCAACCTCGCCGCGACAATGTTTGCACCTGGAGCTGCCGCGCTTACTAAGGAGTTCCATATCACGAGTTCCACCATTACTAGTCTCACCGTGTCCATTTACCTTGCTGGCTTCGCCGTTGGGCCAATGGTCATTGCACCGCTATCCGAACTGTACGGACGCCTTGTGATCTACCACACTTGCAATGTCGTTTACATTGGCTTCATCATCGGATGTGCGCTGGGCAAAAACACCGGCATGTTTCTCGTTTTTCGATTCCTTGCCGGATGTGCTTCTTCGGGCCCATTGACAGTTGGCGGAGGAACCGTCGCCGACGTCGTCCCGCCAGCTCAGCGTGGGAGGGTTATGTCTCTGTTCTTCGTAGGACCACTTCTGGGACCAGTAGGTGGCATTACCCCACGTAAAACGTCATGACACTGACGATCCTTCAAGGTCTTGGGCCCAATTATTGGTGGCTTTGTGTCCGAATCAATTGGCTGGCGATGGAGTTTTTGGATCATCATAATCCTGGTGAGTAGAGCTCAACCCCTACTATTCTCGAGTCGCTGACGGCTCGACCTAGGCAGGAGTATCATTTACCATATCAATCTTCTTCCTCCGCGAGACCAATGCCGCCGTGTTGCTAGGATGGAAAGCTGCTCGCCTCCGGAAAGAAACTGGCAATGCTGCTCTGGTATCGAAGATGGATCGAGGCCTGACCCCCCGCCAGTTGTTCCTCCGCGCTATCACTCGACCAACAAAGCTTCTCATCCTGTCGCCAATCGTGCTCCTTCTTTCCCTCCTGTGTGCGTTCGTTTTCGGCCTCCTCTTTATGCTGTTCACTACGTTTCCCACGGTCTTTGAGGAACAATACCACTTCTCCGCCGGCGTTTCTGGCTTATCATATGTCGGCGTTGGAATTGGGATGGCCGTCTCTCTCGGGGCCTTTGCTACCGTGGGCGACAAGCTGCAAAAGGCACTTGGAGATTCACCCGAACCTGAAGGACGCCTGAAGCCCATGATGTGGGTCATGCCCGCCGTGCCCGTCGGCATCTTCTGGTATGGCTGGGCAGCCGAGAAGCAGACTCATTGGATCGTGCCCATCATCGGCACCTTCTTCTTTGGATTCGGCTTTCTCTGGGTCGTAATGCCAACTCAGCTCTACATGGTGGATGTTTTCGGCCCTGAGGCTGCCGCCTCTGCATTGGCTGCGAACGTGATTCTCCGTCTTCTTTCTGCAGCTTTCATTCCATTGGCAGTGTCACGATCACGAATCCCAAGGCGTAGAACGCAGAATAGGGCGAATCAAATGTAATTCTAAACTAAGGAAGGAAGAAAAGAAACTAGAATACAGCGTG